>JUFY01029355.1:0-32161 GCA_001855655.1 Leptopilina clavipes | reverse complement strand
AAAACTAACATCATATTCGTAATCAGCGTCCCCAAAAACCCCTGAGTAACAAGCTTCAGCAGAATCTGGTTATATTATTTAATTTTCGGTTGCCATATTGAATCCGCCATTTTGATTTTTTTAAACTAACATCATATTCGTAATCAGCGACCCCGAAAACCCCCGAGTAACAAGTTTCAGGAGAATCTGGTTTTAATTTTAAATATTTGATCGCCATCTTAGATCCGCCATTTTGACTTTTTAAAAACTAACATCATATTCGTAATTAGCGACCCCAAAAACCCCCTAGTAATAAGTTTCAGGTGAATTTAGTCAGTTTTTAATTTTTTGGTTTTTTTAAGGGTAGTTTTTGTTAATTTTTTTTCCTTGGGGTGAATTTTTGTTTTTTTATTTTTTTTTTACAATGTTTGCAATATTTTTAAACATATGTTATTTTAAAAGTAAGGAAAAAAATTTTTTCTGAAATTTATACAGTTTTTTCAAATTTTGTGGTTTTTGGCCTTTTTTGTGGGGGTGTATTTCAAAAAGGGTAAATTTTTTGAAAAATACATTTGCATGTATTTGTCACATTGTTCCTCCCCTTTAAATTGAGACCTTACTCAAGTTGATCTGTTAAGTTTTAAGAAAGTTATGATTTTTTGAAGTAGGTGGGACATATGTGTCCCACTGGCCACGAAAGGGTTAAAGTAACACAATAAATAGTATAACAATCAATTACAAAAATAGTAAAATATGTTGACTCGTTGAAGCTTCGATGATAAGAGGGAGATTTTAAATATTGGGTTTAACTAAATATTCAATCTTGACCTTAGATGGCGTAGCGATATTCCTTAAATTATAAGCAAAACGGGGATATCTCCTACCTTGCTTCTCCCAGAATTCTGAATTACTAATACTAATCAAAAGACTAACAAAGGCGACTTTTCCAATGAGAAGCTTGCGAACTGCTTACTCATTGGACCCTGTCAATAACAAAATAGTAGCTTCCTTATTAAATAATTTCGCGTATCATTTAATAAGGCCTGCCAACTTAACAACTAACTTAAACTAAATTTACTCAAAATTCCTTAATATGGAGCGCCAACATTTCAGCTGGACTTGCGTCAAGTGTAAGATAATCACAAAATTAATCAAAGCTAAATTCTCAAAATAATCAAAATCATAATCTTAAATCTGAACCAGAAAAAACATTAAATCGCTAAAGGACCAAAATTCAATAATAAAATGAAATTTATTACAGTCGAGAATCCTATATTCGGTTTAGTGCTATTGTAACGCCAATCACAAAAATAACGTGACAAAGTATATATTATATATATTCGTAAGTCAGTAAAAATCGAGAGGTATATAGGGTTCTGGAGTCTCCGCACACACTCGGTAATGCGATTGCTCACTCGTTTTACTTTGCCTTCCAGTTTTCTCGTCTCGGGACCTTGTTGTATATAGCTTTGGTCCGTGCTTACTTACAGAAGCAGCCTGAGCACATCCCGCCCACATCCGGTAGTGGAGAATTTCCTACGGGTCGCTGAAAGGCGAACGAGGTTTTCTACCCTGGAATATAATTTCGTGTCCGTGCTGCGGGCGGATACGACAAGGGTACTATAATTTGCGCATGCCTATCGGACTTAATATATATATATATATATATATATTGACATACGTGATCAAGTGATCTTTTAGCTGTCGACTGTCAAAAGCACGCGATGGAAACGAACAACAAGTGGTGGTCACTTTCTAGCCCAATGGTGATTCATCTGCTTTAAAAATCGCGAGATGCTTCTCAAATGAGACCGATCTGCCGCATATCCGGTATTCCATATTTCTTTATGTGGTTTCATTCAGACTATTTCGTGAACAAAGTCCTAATGGAGCAAAAGAACAGAAGAAAGAGCTTCTCTACAGATTTTTAGAAATAATGTATTTTCTTTGCAAGCTCATTAATTTATTTTTCAATCAACTGTTTAAATTTTTTAAAGCAAATATGACAATGACAATGTCTCGAAGATATGTGTTAGTGAAGTGTATATAAGTTTTTATTTTAATTGTAAATATGTTTATTATTTAATTTCTTATGATTGTTTGTGTTAGAGGCTTGGTCGAGATAAGTCGTCACTGTTTATGAAAATTATGGATAATTACACTGAGGCCCTTGCCTTTGTATTATTTAAGGCCCTTGCCTTTGTATTATTTAAGGCCCTTGCCTATTGTATCTATTGAGGTTCTTGCCTTTTTTGTCTTGGTCTTTCTCACTGCACCCTTGTGCCCATGTCTACACGAACGTAATAGTATAAAGGACCATCATCCTAATGGTTTGTTTAAGAATCCCCTCTCTTTTCTTTAGTTTTGTTTATTGTTTATAAAGGTGGAAACCAGACTTGAAGGCGTGGTCTATACCACGGAGTTTCTTTAATTGTTTCAGGTAATACAATAACCTTACTTATAGAGGAGAGGGGCGAGTTATGGAATTCAGAAGGGGAAGAAAAAGGGAACTTCTCGCAGTCTACATTATAACATGTTAAGGTCAAGACAGTGTAAAATTTTTGTGTTAAAATAAACGGACTTAAAATTAAATTGAAAGTGGTTTCTTGTTTTAACAATATGAATACAATTGAAACATATTTTTAAGACAACATTCAATGTCAGAATCAAAAGACGTCCAAAAGACGCTCCAAATATATCTTTTAGGTTTAAAGGTCGTGTTTTGATTTTTGAATACTGAAAAGAAACCATAGAAAACCTATAAGGATCAAAACGTTGCAAAATGATACTGCTTTCTTGGATCATTCTACAAATTGATCCAAAAACCGGTATCATTTTGCAACGTTTTGATCCTTTTAGGTTTTCTGTGACTTTTTAGGACTAATATATGTATTTGGTTAATCATGTATTACATTCTCATTTTTTGTTAAGTTTTCCTTCCGGCGAGGTGAATATAGACCAAAAAAGAATTCCTGATGGAAAAATTGTATTCCCTCATGGAATATTCGAGTCTCACTCAATTTGCAAAGGGATTTCACCATCAGTGGAAAGGAGAAGCATCGGTAGCTTCTCAATCGTCCTCGGAAATGGTCTGATTTTGAACAAGAGAACGAAGGGTACTGATTTTAGACGGTTGGTAATCTAATAGTTACGGACGGGTAATTGAGTGGGTGGCTTTTGGCGAGAGCGAGGAAAGATTCGTTCATGGAAGGGCGGAATAGAGAAAGAGCTAGTAACAGAGTATGAGACTTTGTGGTGAATGTTGAAGAGAGAAAGAGAGAACAAGAGAGAGAGAGAGAAAGAGAGAAAGCAGATGAATAGAACTGAGAGTCAGATTCAGGCGACTTGCAACGCTCCCATAATGAAATCAAGGGTGTAATGGCCCCGTCAGAGCGCAAACCCCCCCAATCCTTCCAGCTATATACCCACGCTCTTATACAGCTTTGACGCACTGTAAAACCATTACACTTTAAGGTCGAGAGAACACCAAAGCTAAAACATTCACTCTCATCCACTATTGTCACAGCTTGGATGAAGCTTACCTACAATTCGCCATCACTGGGTCTTTTCTATATATAGTGATATAAATATTTACCACTTCGATAAAATTGATCATGCCTTCTGATTAAAACTGAACATTATGTTAGAAAACATTGTTCCATTCTCAGATAGCATGTCACTTTGCGGGAAAATTGTCATGCAATGTTAGCAATGTTGTTCTACAATGTTGCCGCAATATTCCTGCAAGCTTAATATATGTCTCACCTTGGTAACCTTGCCATGTACTGTTGCAGTAACATTGCACTGTAACTTTCTATAACATTACGTAATGTTGCAGCAAGGTTACTGTACAATTTTGCGGCAACATTTTCATGTAATATTGCAGCAAGGTTACTATGCAAAATTGCCAAGGTGGGACATATTATACGCTTGAAGCAACATTGCGGCAACATTGTAGAGAAACATTGCTAACATTTCATGGCAACATTGCGACAAATGTTGCAGGGGTTTATTCTAATGTGAAACTTTTGACATGATGATGTAAAAAAGTTGTTTCTCACTTTTCATTAATATATAATCTTGTTTTAAAGAAAGTGAGCATATTCACAGTTTTGTACTTAACTATGTGCAATATTCCAATTTTATCAAAAGTAAATGTTGTACATATGTAGCGTAGCATGTAGGAATTGTGGAGAGAATATTATAGAGACTCTCGGAACTGTTCTCGACTTTGCTCATACTCCCTTCCACTTAGTAGCTATCACCCTGCTTCCCAGAATCCCAGATACATATTCTCTCTCACTCTCTCTTTCTCTCTCCCTCTCTCTTGTGGGGAGTTTTACAAGCCATGGATTTCGCAAGGCTTTCATCCAACGTAAAAATACGATTCTACTCTCATTTCCTTCTGTTTACCACTTTCTTCCATCATGTCGTGAATTCGTTTTTCTTTTAATTTTTCAAATATTGCTTCTCCATTTAACGGGTGGACAAAAATTTATACAAAAAAAAGTCTATTTGTAAAAAGGATTTCGATAAAATAAAAATTTTTTTTATTAGGAAACTACACGAATGGAAAATTTAACCGCACAGCTCGATATCTTTTTGGAAGCTTCTTGGAAACTTACAGAAAGTAAAGATTTTTTATATTTATTTCCACTTTCAGTTTGAAAAACTTTTCATTGAAAATTAACAGATGTCAAAATGAAAGTGAAAATGAAAGTGAAAATAAAAATCTGTCAAAATGAAAGTGAAAGTGAAAATGAATATATAAATTTGTCAAAATGAAAGTGAAAATATAAATCGGTTAAAGTGGAAGTGAAGGTGAAAAGAAAATCTATCAAAGTGAAAGTGACAATGATAGTGGAAATGAAATTACATAATCGAAAATCGAACCCCTGGGAAGCTTTCATGGAACTTCAAAGGAAGCTTCCACTGGAATATTAAGGGAAGCTGCCGCAGAAAGCTTAAGGGAAGTTTCCATGGAATATCAAAAGACTCTTCCACTGGAAGCTTTAGTGAAGTTTCCATGGAACCGTAAAAAAATTTTTCATGAAATCTCAAGGGAAGCATCAAGCTTTATGGAAGCTTTTACTTAAAAGCTTCTTTTGATATTCCTGTGGAAGCTTGAAGTTCCATGAAACTTTCCTTGGAGCGTACATTTTGGAAGTTTCCGTTAAAGCCCCATCGAACTTCCAGGGAAGCTTTCAGGGTAAGATTTCCTGTGTTGATATTTGATTCAAATAATAGATTCCTTGAGTATTATCAAATAAATATTCATTTGCGTCAAATAAATTTAATCTGGATTTTAATAAAAAAAGGATTTGGGTTTATTTTGCTTGATATTTATAAGTGATGCCTTCAAATTCTACATGAAATGGAAGAATTAGTGTGCGAGAAGGCTTTTCTTGTTCTAAAATGACACATCACGTGATTCAAAGACTTGTGACTTTATTGACAAAGTGACCCCAATGACACCTTCCGTTTTCCTCTCACCACTCCTATTCTTTCCGACTTTTTTCCAGGCCAAAGCATTTTGGCTTCCTAATCTTCCACCTTCTTTCAAAGTCTGCTTTGCTCCCTTTTTGACTTCTCTTTCTCGGATGCGCGCGCTATTGCTCGCAAATGCGAGAAAGTTTTACACGCCACAGCTCCATACCAAGACTGGCTCCTTCTCTCTCTCTCTCTCTTTCTCTCTTTCCCTCTCGCTCTCACCTCTTTCCAAGTCTCGTTTGCCGATATCCCATGCATTTCGTTTCCTCCCGTTTCCTGGGTAAATACCCTCACTCTCTATCCCGCACACGTTCGACTTGGCTGCTGATGCCGCTGTGATGGGAATATTCTCGCGAGAAAATTCACGGAAATTTCAACATTGCTCTTGAGCACGCAGAGAATTTAATATCTCGCTGTATGACTACTTAATTCTGTTTACTTAGTCAGCTTCTGACAATATCCACAGTCTTATGCATTATATTTATATGTGTATAGCGAAAGAGTTTTTGGATCACTCGAGTTTTCCTAACCTAGATTTTCCCTAAACCATAGACAGTATTATTAATTATAATATTTACCATTAAAAGTATTTGGAATTTCTGCTTTATTGTTTAGGAGAAATAGTTCCAATTGTAGAGAACATTCTTTTTATTTTTAATGCTTCAGTCGAATTATAACGATCCTTGTTGTAATTGAGGGTCCAAATCGAATAACTCAATCTATTAAAGTTCGCAAATTACACAAGCGCATAAAAAAATGTTTCTTAGCCAAGACATTTCTCTAGTGTATTCGCATGTATTTTTTCCGTTGAATTCGAATTCGAAGTCAGAATAGAAGTCAATTTTTTTTAGATATAATCTTGAAAACACGAATTAGAGGCAAAAGAGAAAAGGTACACTAGCAATACTAGCGCAGTCTGCAGGGAAAAGTGGTGCAACTGAAATTCCAAATGGCCGGAAATGGATTGTATCTTTTAAATTGACAGTTTTCCAGGTGTCTTTTTCATATTTAATGTAAAAATTTGTTTTTTATTGATGTGGAAAGTGGAAAGTGAAAAATTATTAATGTGTATTATAAAGGCAACTCAGTGATTAATAAAAAGGTCCATACTAGTTTTTATTAAAAATATGTATTAATTATATGTGCAGTACAAATTAACGATCATCTTGAACCCCCCCTCCTCCCCCTTGAAGCGTTACGTAATTTAAGTATGGCCCCTAATGTATCATCGACATAAAGTATTTCATATTTTTGGAGTACTGCAACTCTTTTTCTAACATATTCATTATCTTCAATCAACTCTTTGAAATCCGAAAAATAATTTGATTTCTCGTGAAAAAACCCATTTTTTTGAAGGGAGTTTCACTAAATCAATTTCTTTGCAAAAACTTAAACGTACAAACATCTGTTTTAATATCACGCTTCTTCAATTTTGACATTCTAACCTACAAAATTCAATTCATATGAAAATAAGAAACAAACTTTCTTACATTAAACTTTAACTACAAACTTTCATTATACATATTGTGTATATTAACAAATAATCCAAATATACTATATATAATTAATATTGAAAGTGACACACTCACTACTTTACAGTGTTTAGATTATATATATACTTACTGCCAAACCTATACGTACTGAATTCAAAAACACTATTAGAATAGAATTCTTTTATAAGTTATAAATTATAATTTATATTATAAAACATTCACGATTTTATTATATTAATTTTGTTTAAATATTTAGTTGTTTGTAAATTGTTGTAAAATTCGTGATCGCGTCAAATAGCAGACGATAATTTCAATGTTTCAAAATTTTCACTATAGGTTTGCTAGTGTCGCGAACCTGACAAACTTAAATAGAATTGGAAAACTGGGTGTACATATTCATTCTGCATAGTGGGGGCTCTCTATACTACTTCGTGGATACTACGATAGTGTAAATCAATGGTATTTTTCCCGCTAAATCCGAACCGGAAGTATAAATTGTCAGATTGGTTTGAATGTATGCAATTACTTTTTTTTCTCTCTAATTAGAGTTTTTAAGCAGTTTTTTTTAAGTTTATCTAAAAAATTTAAACCAATTTCACATTTTAGATTCGGATTCAACAGGAAAAATTCCCGTGGTGAAATTTATCGTGGAAGTATATGAGAAACTTTACAGTTGGACACTAGATTCAATGTAGAAACTGTATAGTCCCTGTCTAGTAAAATAAGACGTTTTTAGCCAGTTCCACGATATTAATAATATTAAAATACTGTTTCCAGTTTCAAGGAATAAGAGACATATGTAAACAATATATATTTTCAAAAATCACTTTTTTGTTAATTCAAAATGTATATATTACCGAATTTATTATCACATTTCCTTTTTAAAAATTAAATATCCTCACGTATTTGTATAACTCAATTATAATGTAAATAGCTTTCCTTTACTTTATTTTGAATTATTTAGTATAAAATCATAATTTATTAGTTGCTCAATTGCAGTGACACCTAACTTACGAACTAGTATTAAGTTTATAAATATCCTATCCTATCCTATGACTTCCCGTTGTATTCTTTTGTATCCTATCCTATCCCATGACTTCCCGTTGTATTTATTTGTATCCTATCCTATCCTATGACTTCATGTTGTATTCTTTTGTATCCTATCCTATCCTATCCTATCCTATCCTATCCTATCCTATCCTATCCTATCCTATCCTATCCTATCCTATCCTATCCTATCCTATCCTACTCTATCCTATCCTGTCCTACTCTATCCTATCCTGTCCTGTCCTGTCCTGTCCTGTCCTGTCCTGTCCTGTCTAATTGTAATAAAAAATAATATTTATTTTTTTGTTAAAACCGACTTTTAAATTTATTTTATGGGACTCTTATTACAAAATAAGTAATAAAAAATAAAAATAATAATAATAATATCACCAAATCATGGATTAATATTATTAATTTTAAAAGAAGTTCAACCTTCTGTATATTATATAATTTATTGCGATTTAAGGAGACATTTTCAAAGAATAAAACTATACAATATATAGTCGAATATATAAATTGATAATGGAAAATAAATAAAAATAATGAATTTAACAGGATATACATATAACACGTGTAATTCGATATTTTTTTATCTTTATTTTATGTAACCTATTACGCCATACACTATCATATTTTTTCAATGTTAACATGTTTGAATTTAATAAAATTCATGTTATTAATTAAACGTAAAAAATGTTTTTGCAATACGATAAATTTTACAGTACTTGATAATATAACAGCAACGAGATTGTCATTTTATTATATAAAAATAATTTTAATTGAAAAACTTTTTATCGCACATTTATGAATTTTTTATTTTACTTTTTTGTTTAAAACTTTTATTTCCATCATTTCTCATGTATTGTTCATGTAAATATATAATAAATCCGTACCAATTACACTATTTTCCAAATAAATAAATAAATAAAAAAACAAAAAAAATAAGAACAATCAAAACAAAAAAAAGGATATTAAAAAGAATAATTTTATTTTTTTCATTTTGTTTCCTTTTTTTTCTAAACAGAAACTATTTAAAATAAATAAAATGGAAAAAGAAAAAATATAATAATTCAACGGAGAGAGATTTCTGTGAAACAGTACTCGAAAACACGTGGACAATCTTTACAAGGAATTTTCTAAAGGAAAAGGACCTTTTTTTAACGATTCGGCATTTCAATTGCCACTTTTGAAAACCAGAGAAAACGTTCTTGACATTTTTTTTCCCCCATTTAATCCGATGAAATCTGGTAAACAGATGATCCCAAGTCCCATTGACGGCTTATTGTACATATATATATATATATATATATATATATATAGTGGCCTGCATAATCTCCAAAATTTAAAATGACATAAAATTTGTTTGAACTAAAAATAAAATTAACATTTATGTTAATTATTTGACATTTAATCTTCTTTTAAATATAATATTAATTTTTATTTAACATTTATTTATTTTCCTGATTTACCAAGAGCAACATAGTGACAAGTTTTAGTAGCAAGCTTTCAGCAAGTGGGACACATATAGAGCTTGACGAAAGCTTGCAGATAATCAAGTGCAACATTACGACAAGATTTCATAGAAAGCTTGCAACAAATAGGACACTTGAAGTTTGACACAAGCTTGCGGATAATTAAGTGCAACAATACAAAAAGCTTCCTACGAAAGCTTACAAGAAGCTTTTTACAAAAGCTTGCAAGAAACTTTTTACGAAAGCTTACAAGAAGCTTTTAACAATAGCTTGCAAGAAGCTTTTTACGAAAGCTTGCAAGAAGCTTTCTACGAAAGCTTGCAAGAAGCTTTCTACGAAAGCTTGCAAGAAGCTTTCTACGAAAATTTACAAGAAGCTTTTTACGAAATCTTGCAAGAAATTTTCTACGAAAGCTTACAAAAAGCTTTCGACGAAAGCTTACTACAAGTGATACACTAAAAGCTTATTTTGTACTTTATCATCTGCAAGCTTGTCTTAAGCTGGAAATGTCCCACTTTTCGCAAGCTTACTACAAAAGCTTATTGTAACCATTCACTTAATAAAATTCAAGCTTGTTTCAAGCTTTAAGTGTCTCACTTGAGCTTTCATAAAAGGCTTATTGTAATGTCTTAATTAATTCTGTGAAAGCTTGTATTAAGCTTCCGGAGCTTCACTTATTGACTTATTCACTTACTTCTATGAAAGCTTCCAACATGTGAGTCACTTGAAGCTTAATGCAAACTTGGGACACTTGGAAACAGATTCAAGCTTGGAAATAATTAAGTGTATCATAACGACAAGCTTTCGATGAAAGCTTGCAGCAAGTGAGTCACTTAAAGCTTAATTCGAGCTTGCAGAAAATTAACCGAAAAATTGCCACAAGCTGTCGTAGCAAGCTTGCGAAAAGTGGGACACTTAAAGTTCCAAACAAGCTTGCGGATAATTAAGTAGAAAATAATGAGAAGCTTTCGTTATAAGCTTGCAACAAGTGAGTCACTTGTAGATAAATAACTGAAACATTACCACAAGCTTTTGTTGCAAGCTTGCGGAGAGTGGGACACATAAATTATCGCACAAGCTTCCAGATAATTAGGTGTAACATAACGACAATATTTTTATGAAAGCTTGCAGCAAGTGCACCACTTTAAGCTTAATTCGAGCTTGCAGATAATTAACTGAAATAACATTACTGCATGATTTCGTAGCAAGCTTCCGAAAAGTGGGAAACTTAAAGTTCCAAACAAGCTTGCAGATAATTAAGTCTATCATAACAACAAGCTTTTAATATAAGCTTGCAGCAAGTGTATCACTTGAAGATTAATTCGAGCTTGCAGATAATTAACTGAAACATTACTACAAGCTTTCGTAGTAAGCTTGCAAAAAGTAGGACACTTAAAATTTTAAACAAGCTTGCGGAAAATTAGGTATATCATAATGACAAGCTGTCTTAGAAAGCTTGCAGCAAGTGAGTCACTTGAAGCTTAATTCTAGCTTAGGGCACTTGAACCTTGATACAAGTTTGCAAATAATTAAGTGTACCATAACGACAAGCTTTCCACAAAAGTCTGCAACAAGTGTGTCACTTGAAGCTTAATGCAAAGCTTGCAGATAATTTACCGAAACATTACCACAAGCTTTCGTAGTAATCTTGCGAAAAATGGGACACTGAAAACCTCAAAAAAGCTTGCGGCTAATTAACTGCAATATTACGACACTCGTGAGAGCAATATTACGACGAGTGCGGGACACTTGTCTTATGACAAGCTTTCAACTATAACCTTACTACAATTTTTTTCTCGCAAGCTGGGACATTCATGACTCGCGATATGCCTGCATATCACTCTCCAATACACACATACACCTGGAAAAAACAACTATATACTCAGAAAGTATTAATAAACTTTACGAAATCATAGCTGCTGATAGCGTCTTAAGCCATTGAGCGTATAAGTAAGTGACTCATTTCTGTAATTTACCGTTTCTGTTTGATAGATGCTAATAAGTAACAGAAGCAAGAAAATGCAAACAAACAAAGGCAGTCAAGTGCAAGAGCGTGAATGTGACAGAGAGGTAGGAACGGTGTGCACGTTGCGACTCGCTCCAGACGTCCAGACTTTCAGAGAGAGACGATATAGAGATGATCACCGGCGAGAGAGAGAGAGAGAGTGAGTGAGAGAAAGAGGGGGACGTCCCTCACTGGAAAGAGATCGAGTTCGGCAGCGTAAAAGTTTCTCGAAAGGTGGCAGAGAGGGGGGGACGGAGGAGAGTGAGCATAGGCTCAACTCGCCGTCGTTAGCAGCCGCGCGGTGCGCTAGTTTCGGCTTGCCGCTCCGACGTGACGGTAGTCTCTTTGTCGGCGTCACTTTTCGTGTGCGCCGTGTCGGCATTTTCGCGAGTGAAACACTCTCGTGTGTTTAGTGTGCTACAACAAAAAATAAAAGCAAAAAAAAAAAATAGTGTTAACTCAAGTGCAATCGACCCTGGATTTAGTTTTTTGTGATTCTCTTCGTTTTCTGTGGCCAAAAAAAAGAAAAAAATCGTGACAAGTGTAGTTTTGTGTATCCACGATTAAAAAAAATAGTTTACAGTGTCTGTAGTTTCATTATTTGGATTACGTTTTATCATCTAAAAATCATTTTGGAATTGCTTCTTAAAAAAGGTGAGAGAAAAAAAATATTGTCAACACTTTTTTTCAGTAACCGGCTTTTCATTCCTTACTAATCTATTAACAGAGATTATACACCAACTTTATTTTGACTGAAATAAATTTTGGTGCACCAGCTACCCCAAGTAAAAAATTACTAGATTTCAAATAACTTTATTGGGAAAAATAGTAAAAGTTGATTGAATAAAGAAATTTTTTACTTGGAGTAGCTGGTGCACCAAAATTTTTTGCTTGGAGTTAAATTTTTTTTTTGAAACTAAAAAGAAAGGCATCACTGTAAAGGAGTTTTAGCTTGAAATGAGTTTAAAACAGAAAATTCAAGTTGATAAAATATACGATCGAAGAAAATGTACATACGATATTTTTATTGAGAGCAAAAAAAAAACAACAACAACAACAATCTTTAAAGACTTCCAATATTCCATTTGCAGTTTATGGTCCAGTTTAATGACCGACGGTTGTTAATACTGGACTGAAAACTTGGAAATGGATCTTATTAGTGAATTTTAGTGCGTATATTTTATTATTGTTTTGGCAATATATTGAGAGAGAGAATTGTAATTGAATCGAGAGGAATATTATATTGACGATCAGATTGTAATTGCATTTAACCTTGGAAATTATTGTAAATGCTGCAGATGTCATTTGGACATTCATGGAAATTGCCGGTTTTTGAGTAAAAAAAAAAATATAATTGACATGAAGAAGGTCTATAAACCTTGAAAATATTTGAAGTGTGCGCGCACTTCTTGGTAGATGAGAGAACAGATGTTTTTAGGGTTTTCAATGAGAACCGGGCAGGTAGAAAATTAAACCCAACACAATGATGTTGTACAAGAATTTATAAAGCGGCAAAGGAAGATATGGGAGTATTCGAAAATTGCCTCTTTTCAAGTGTCCCGCAGGCATATTTTCAAAGTGCGAGACCAAAATTATGTGTGAGATAATTTTGTTTCTGTTTTTACGTGTGCCGCTCTTTTTTCTCTCTCTCCCAAGACAAGAATAACACAAAGTAGAAATAGATAACAAGGCTCTCTAAAAATCCAAATCGTTTTTGTACTTTTACACCTGAATTTTTTATCTTAAGATTATTTTCTCACTTGGAGAAGGGAAAAAAAAAGGTTTCGGAATTTTTTTCAGGCGAGCCTTTCATTGAACTTGAATAGAACCTTCCGCATGATTTTCTACGTGTTTTAAGCTGTATTGTAGTATTTTTTTAAATTTTTTCTGGTCGACTCTGTTTGCTTATATACTTGCCCGAAAATGTCCCGGCGTTTTTCGAGGTGTTTTTTTGCCCACACGATATCTCGGGTTTCGAAAAAGATAATTTCAAAAAATTTGCGTCATTTTGAAGATAAAGACCAGAACTACAAGATCCATCAAACCCGACTCCGTAAAACAAGGTAGAAAATTTTTTGTGCCCTTCTGAAAAAAAATCGTGAAAGATGAATTTTTTCCGGTTTCTTAAAAAGTTGGTAAATATTTTATTTGTTGTTTTAAGAGTTAATTCTAAGTGAGTCTTGTAGTTTAGATCTTTATCTTCAAAATGAAGCAAAGTTTTTGAAATTATGTTCTTTGTTACTCGTGATATCGTACGCGGAAAATGATACATTGAAACACGCCGGGACATTTTCGGGCAAGTGTGCAGCAAAATATAGTCGATATAAAGAATAGAGGGGAATAGTACAGGATACATTGGGATATGTAGAAAACATTTGCAAAAGATTCTATGTGAATTAAATAAAAATTTTGCCCATAAAAAATTCAAGAAAGCGACCATGTTTTTTTGTTCAATGAGAAGGACCACTTGACATAAAAAATTAAAAATCAAAAGTAGAAAATTTATTCGGACTTTAACAATTTTTCACATAGAGAAGTAAAATTTTGTATAAATTTGTATTTTTATGATGTAGATTATAGGAAAAAATAAGTGAATCACATTGAATGTCTTGAACTGCAATTTCGAGAAAATTACAATTTCTGTAAAAATTTTCTCCTTCTTTAACTTTTACAATTTTCAACCTAGAGATCTAAAATTTTGTACAAATTTATATTTTCACCTACAGATTACAGGAAAAATGTAACGAATCAAAAAAGAAATTTTTTAATTGCTTTTTTGAGAAAATTGAAATTTTTGAAAAAAGTGTCCCCCTCTTTAACTTTTACAATTTCCAACCTAGAGATCTAAAATTTTGTAAAAATTTATATTTTCTCCTACAGATTACAGAAAAAATGTAACTAATGAAAAAAGAAATTTTTTAATTGCTTTTTTGAGAAATCTGAAATTTTTGAAAGAAGTGTCCCCCTCAAAAACTTTAAGAATTTTCAACCTACAGGTCTAAAATTTTGTACAAATTTGTATTTTATTATTTAGATTACAGGAAAAATATAAGGAATAAATTATAAATATTTTAATTGCTTTTTTGAGAAAATTGAAATTTTTGAAAAAAGTGTCCCCCTCTATAACTTTTAGAATTTTAAACCTATAGGTCTAAAGTTTTGCATAAATTAGTATTTTTATATGTAGATTTTAGGGAAAATATAACAAATCAAATTTGGATTTTTTAAATTGAATTTTGGAGAAAATCAAAATTTTTGGAAAAAGCGCCCCCTCTCTAACTTTTACGTATTCGAACCTAGAGATCTAAATTTTTTTTACAAATTTGTACTTTTTCGTGTAGATTACAGAAAAAATAAAGAGAATCAAATTTGAAATTTTTTAATTTCTTTTTGGAGTAAATCAAAATTTTCCTAAATAGTGTCCCCGCCTCTAAATTTTACAATTTTGAACCTAGAGATCTAAAATTTTCTACAAATTTGTATTTTCACGTGTATATTACAGTAAAAATATAAGGAATAAAATTTCAAAAATTTTAATTGCTTTTTTGAGAAAATTAAAATTTTTGAAAAAAGTCTCCCCTCTCTAAATTTTACAATTTTTAACCTAGAGATCTAAAATTTTCTTCAAATTTGTATTTTCACGTGTACATTACAGTAAAAATATAAGGAATAAAATTTCAAAAATTTTAATTGCTTTTTGGAGAAAATCAAAATTTTTGAAAAAAGTCTCTACTTTCTTATTTTTACAATTTTGGACCAAATGGGTTGAAATTTGTCACAAATATGTATTATCTTGAGTAGATTTTAGGAAAATTATAACAAATCAAATTTCGAAATTTTAAATTGAATTTGGAGAAAAACAAAATTTTTCGAAAAAGTGTCCCCTTCTCTAACTTTCACAATTTCAAACCTAGAGATCTAAATTTTTTTATAAATTTGTAGTTTCTCGTGTAGATTACAGAAAAAATGAAAAGAATCAAATTGGAGTTTTTTAAATTGCTTTTTAAAGTAAATCAAAATTTTCCTAAATAGTGTCCACCTCTCTAAATTTTACAAATTTGAACCTAGAGATCTCAAATTTTCTACAGATTTGTATTTTCATGTGTATATTACAGTAAAAATGAAAGGAATAAAATTAAAAGAATTTTAATTGGTTCTTCGAGAAAATGAAAATTTTTGAAAAAGTGCCCCCCTCTCTAATTTTCACAATTTTGTACCAAGTAGGCTGAAATTCAGCACAAATATGTATTATCTTGAGTAGATTTTAGGAAAATTACAACAAATCAAATTTCGAATTTTTAAATTGAATTTTTGAGAAAATCAAATTTTTTGAAAAATGTGTCCTCCCTCAAACTTTTACAATTTTAGACCTAATGGGCTAAAATTTGGTCCACATATGTATTTTTCCGTGTAGATTTCAAAAAATATATTAAACGGATTTGAAAGCTATTTTTAGTATATCGTTTTTAATTACCCTCAGACTTTGCTTTTAGAAAAGTAAACAATTGGAAATTTAGTTCCTTCACTCTGTTTTTAAATTAGGGGAGGTTTAAAAGTTTACATAATGTGTGTGTGTATCAAAAAGTCCCAGACTGTCTGCGAATGTATAAACAAGTCGTTGAGAGAGGCAAATTAAAATATTTAGTTAGGAGATGAAGTGAGAAATAAAATAGTAAAGAATTCCTAGGGTATAAATAAAGTTGTCTTTTGAAAGGAGGAGGAAGTTTGGATTTGAAGTGGTCGAGAGAGACAAGTGAGGATCGCGTGGTGCGGCGACGGTGACGGTAAGAAGGCCTCGTCCGTCGCGCATCTAATCGACTTGAAAACGTGCATATAATATTTAAATGAGTTCAATGAACTCTCTCTCTCTCTCTCTCTCTCTCTCTCTCTCTCTCTCTCTCTCTCTCTCTCTCTCTCTCTCTCTCTCTTCCTCTTTGTCTCTTCCTCTCTCTTTCTCTCTTACTTACTATAACTTCCTAGTTCGACACTTGAAAAAAAAGCCACGGGTCCATTAATCAAACAAGTATTTAGTGAAAAGAGGGAGAGAGAGAGAGACAGAGAGATGCGTTTTTTCCAAAGTCAGCTATATATATATGGCACGCGAGCACCGTGAGAACGAAGCCACGAAAATCTAAATGCAATTTCTCTCTTCTTCAACTCTCGTAAATATATTGTATAACTTACAAAAAAGATTTGTTACAAAACTATAGTTTCCGAGAAACTTCTCACACTGTAAACTTAAAAGTATCAAATTGGCACCAAAAGTATCAAATTGATACCAAAATTATCAGTTTGATACACCAAAAGCATACTAAATTGATCCAAAAATTTGGGATCAATTTGATACCAAAAGTGTACAAATTGATTTAAAAATTTGGGATCAAATTGATACCAAAAGAATCAAATTGATTTAAGTTTACATTTAACTCTTAAGTTTACAGTGTAGATTGATATTGAGAAAGTCAAAGATTATAAATGTTATAATATATATTCGTATATGTATGTATATGTATATATATATATCTATTGTATAAAACTATATAACTGAGGGAAAATTTACGATTTAATCCGTATAAACCAAAATTTAATAGAAATCCCCCCGATTTTCACAGGCTCTTTAGGAATTTGCCGTCAGATTTTCCCGTGATTAAGTGGAACAAAGTTCTAACACTGGACTTTGCTGCTCCAAGAGAGAGAGAGAGAGAGAGAGACTAAATTTGCAAAATTCCATATTCATGTTTCTAAAATCTATCTCACACTATATGCACATATATATACAGGACTATGTAAAAGCGAACAGAATTGAAAAAATATTTGATCAAAAACTGACATCTCAAGAGGCGATATAACCTCAAAAATTATAGTTCTCAGGTAAATGAAAAATTTTTAATTATCGGTCAAAAGAAAACAAAATATAATATATTCTATACCTCAAAATTAAGGTCAAATATCTCAGGTCCATATGTAAATTAAAAATTAAAAATTATCGGTCAAAACGTCTATTTAAAATTTAGGTCAAATGTCCCATATCGAGTTGACAAGTTGAAAGTTAAATATTAGGTTCAAATTTATTAGACAAGAAGCGAACGTAACTTTCCATAATTAGGTCAAATGTTTCTGGTCTAAAGGTAAATTTAAAAATTAAAAATTACCGGTCAAAAGGCAATGTAACCTCAAAATTAAGGTCAAATATCAAAGATCTGGAAGTGAGAGATCGAAAAGTAATAATTAAAGGTCAAAATTTATTAAACAAGAAGCAACGAAACCGGCAAATTTAGGTCAAATGTCCCAGGTCGAGTTGACAAGTCGAATGTTAAATTTTAGGTTCAAATTTATTAGACAAGAAGCAAACTTAACCCTTCAAAATTAGGTCAAATGTCTCAGGTCTGAAGGTAAATTTAAAAATTAAAAATTATCGGTAAAAAGGGAATGTAACCTCAAAATTTAGGTCAAAGATCAAAGATCTGGAAGTGAGAGATCGAAAAGTAATAATTAAAGGTCAAAATTTATTAAACAAGAAGCAAAGAAACCGGCAAATTTAGGTCAAATGTCCCAGGTCGAGTTGACAAGTCGAATGTTAAATTTTAGGTTCAAATTTATTGGACGAGAAGTGAACGTAACCTTTCAAATTTAGGTCAAATTTCTCAGGTTTACAGCTAATTTTAAAAATTGAAAATTATAGGTCAAAAGGGAACAAGACAATTATAATTTAGGTCAAATATCAAAGATCGAGAGGTAGAAACGAAGCGAAAGTAACTTGCAAAATTAAGATCAAATGTCTCATGTTAATAAGTGAATTGAAAATTATCGGTCAAAATAGAACGTAACCTTAAAATTTAGGTCAAATATAAAAGATCTAGAAGTAAAAAATCGAAAGTAATAATTTTAGGTCCAAATTTATTGAACAAGAAGCGAGAAGGGAACGTAACCTCAAAATTTAGGTCAAATATCAAAAATCTAAAAGTAAAAAATCGAAAGTAATGATTTTAGGTCCAAATTGATTAAACTAGAAGGAAAAAGGGAACGTAACCTCAAAATTTAGGTCAAATATCAAAGATGCAGGTTACGTTCGCTTCATGTCCAATAAATTTGGACCTAACATTTACCTTTCGACTTGTCAACTTGAACTGAGACATTTGACCTAAATTTTTTCAATTAAGAATTGAATAAATAAATAAAATAATAATAATAATTCCCTTTTTATTAAACTAGAAGGAAAAAGGGAACGAAACCTCAAAATTTAGGTCAAATATCAAAGATACAGAGGAGAAAAATAGAAAAGTAAATTTTCGTGCAAAATTTATTATTATTTATTCTTATTATTATATTTATTTATTCAATTCTTAATTGAAAAAATGTAGGTCAAATGTCACAGTTCAAGTTGACAAGTCGAAAGGTAAATGTTAGGCCCAAATTTATTGGACATGAAGCGAACGTAACCTGCAAAATTTAGGTCAAATGTCACTGATTCGAAGATGAAATAATGGAGAAGTAAATTTTAGGTCCAAATTTATTTAAAAAAAAGCGAACGTAACCTGCAAAATTTAGGTCAATTACAACTGACAAGTCATAAGGTAAATTTTATGTCTAAACTTGAAAATTTCGGTCAATTTTGAACATTTAGAAAAATATTTAATACGCGGAATGAAGGATAGAAAAATTGTTACAAAATTCCCGAAGAATCTGAAGGAAAGAAATGAATGAAATGTATAAATAAAAAAGCGAATAAATATAGTAAAAGGATGAGCATATTCTGTATACAGAATATACCTATATGTGATATAAAATTTTAATAGTCGTTATCCGTTATTTTTTTGAGTTCAAATAGCATCTTTCAAGCATTAATGTTTATTCGTCCAGAAAATATCAATGGTCATTCGTTCAGAACTTCAAATCCAAACTACACAACGAAAATTCATTGAAACGTATATGATTTATACATTAAATTCGTGGAATAAGCACAATATGTTGTCTGTATATATATATTCGCAAAGACGTGAAAAATCAAATTTTTTTTTACGAATTTAATTTTATTATTTTTATTGTCAGAAGAGGTGAAAATTTTGTTTACTTTTTAATAAATTAAAAGGGATTGATTACAATAAAACACTTTTTAACTGTTTTAAAATTTTACAAAAAAAAAATTTTACTCAAAGAGAAAATATTTTCAAAAAAAAAAAATTCTTTGAGAAATTAAAAATTTTTTACTGTGGTTGTTATTTTAAATTTAAACGGAAGTGCCAATATAATACAGATGGGAATTAAACTGGAAGTTTAGACAAAAATGTAAAAAAATTTTATTTGAACATATTGCAGGGTTTCATATATGTATAAAAAAAGAAAATAAAATTTTAGCCGGAAATTGTAGGCGAATTTTGTTTTTCATTTTTTTTGTTTTTGTTTATATTTTTACAATGGAAAATATTTTTAAAAAATATTCTTCTGACTTTTTTTTTATTTCGAAATTTGTAGTTTTTATGTTTTATTTTTAAAATTGATTTTTTAACATTTATGTCAAATGGAAAAAAATACCAATAAATAATTGATTTATAATAATAATTAAAAAAAAAAACGAATCCAAAAGATTTTTTGAAAAAAAGTCGGCCATATTTGATCGGCCATTTTGAATTATAAAAAACTAACTTTAAATTTGTGATCAGCGACCCTAAAAACCCCCGAGTAACCAGTTTCAGGCAAATTGAAACGTTTTTTTATTTCACCCGCCATATTGGATCCGCCATTTTGAATTTTAAAAAACTTACATCGAAATCATATTCGGCTACTCCATAAACCCCCGAGTGATGAATTTGAAACGAATCCAATAGATTTTTCGATAAAAAGTTGGCCATATTGGATCCGCCATTTTTAATTTCTAAAAACAGACATCGAATTCGTGTTCAATGACTCCAAGAACCCCTAATTGACAAAATTTAAACTATTTTTCCCATATTGGATCCGATATTTTTATTTTTAAAAATCAGATGTCAAATTAAGTCAAAACTTTTTTTTTAATTCTTTCGCAAATTTTTATTTGATAGTTTTATACAAATAAATAAAAATAAAAATAAATAAAAATACAAATAAAAACAAAATTTCTCCCCTAAAAAAAAATGCTTTAAAAATAAGAAAAAAAAATGCGGGACACAATAAAGAAATAATATCACATTTTCAACGTCTTTTTAAGGTAAAAAATAAGAATCAAATGGAAAAATAAATGAAAAAATAAATCTGTTCAAATGGTGAGAAACATCACTGAAAGCAAAAGACATTGCAATGGAAATAAATAAAATGTAAACAGGTGGAACAACAGGCAAAAAGATCTGTGGGTGGGTTGGTGCCGCGGGGGGTGTGGGAGGGGAGTGCAAAAATGTTAGTAAGTGAAGAATGAACAATGCGTCAAACAAAAGTTGGAAAAATGAAAACAAAAGTTGGAAAAGTGAAAAATATATGTATATTCAGAGTAAAGAATTTTATTATAGAAGAAATAAAAAGAAATATAAGATCAGAAAAATGGTGGGAAAAAGTTATTTTTTCCAAAGCCGCGTAATGTACAAGATTTAAACTTTCACGTTGAAAAGGAAACGAAAAAAAAATCAAATTTGGACAACTTTTACGAACGGAAATTAATTTACAAAAAAAAATGTTCTTGCGCAAAACAAAATCAAACTGGTTTAGAAAAAATTTTAAATAAAAAAAATATTTCTATATTAAATAAGAAAAATATTTCTATATTAACTAAAAAAAATATTTCTATATTAAATATTCAAAATATATATTATTTAAAATTTGACGTCATATTTGTAATCTGTGACTACGAAAATTCTTTGAGTGGAAAATTTAAATAGAATTCGACCGAATTTTATACTTTTACCCTCCATATTGGATCAGTTATTTTGAATTTTGAAAAAGTGACACAGAATTTATGTTCAGCGAGCTCAAAAACCCCTGAGTGATGAATTTGAAACGAATCTAATAAATTTTTCAAAAAAAATCCGCCATTTTGAATTTTTAAAAACTGACATTGAATTCGTATTCAGCGACTCCAAAAACCCCCGAGTGATGAATTTGAAACGAATCCAATAAATTAAAAAAAAAATCCGCCATATTGGATCCGCCATTTTGAAAAACAGACATCGAATTCGTATTCAGCGACTCCAAAAACCCCCGAGTGATGAATTTGAAACGAATTCGCACACGTTTTAAACTTTTGCCACCATATTGGATCCTCCATTTTGAATTTTGAAAAACTGACATTGAATTCGTATTCAGCGACTCCAAAAACCCCCGAGTGATGAATTTGAAAAGAATTCTCACAAGTTTTAAACTTTCGCCGCCATATTGGATCCGCCATTTTGAATTTTGAATAACTATTACAGATTTTTATAAAAAAAATAAAATAGAAGAAATTAAAAGAAAAATTTTGCATGAAAATTGTATTTCTAGAATTTTGAAGTTTAGGTTTTGTCATAGATATATGCTGATATGGTGTATATATATAGAGAGTAGTTTTGATAATTATCGCATTATGAGATTACAAGAGCGTCAGGTGGTCGATAATTGGCCTATTGTCGGAAAGCGTCGCTATAAGTGGATAGAGAGCGATGCTCGAAACGTAGATATGTAAGTGCACCTATACGATAATTGCTATAATACCTTTTTGGGTTTTGCTCGAAAATCATTTCAAATTTTAAATTAATATCTCTGTAATATCGAGTAATTTTACAGAAAAGTTTAAATTTATCTGTATTGTAAAGTCCATGTAGCCGCACTAATTACTATTTTCCAGTTTTCAACTCTAAATTTCTATTCTCCTTTAGAACTCTCAGCGGTCATTTTGACCCAGACAACTGAAATTAGGTACTTTTGTGTATTTTCAATTGTAGATTGCTGAAAAAATTGACGAACCAAAATGACCTCGGTAATTTTGACCTAAAGAGTTAAAATTTGGTACATAGCCACATTTTCAAATATAAATTACAAGAAAAAATATTAAAAACCTGTTGAAAAATTATTCTAACAGTTATTTATTTAAAAATTCGATTTCTTAAATATTATTATTGATTTATTATTATTATTATTATTACTGCTACTATTTTTTTACGATGTCTATTTATTTTTGACTTATTATCTTTTATTAATATTATTAAATATTAGAATTTTATAAATATCTTGACAATAAATTAAAAATAAAGCATTTAATTTGATATATGTAATATAATTATGAGAATGCTGCTATTGATACTAAAGATCAATTAATAATGTATATGAATCGCTGAAATTATTTGTAGACCAATTATCAAGTTTTTGATTTATATGTCAAGTTTAGATTTAATTACAATTTGTATGTTACATATAAAATCAATTGCAGTGTATTTTTCATCTACTATTATTGAAGTTATTCTTTTAAAAATTAATTAGCATCATTAGCTAATAAGAGAAATATTATCTATGAACCCGTAATAACAATTATAAAAATATAATTGACAGAAAAAATTTTCCTTTCGTTTGAAAAAATCAAAATTAGGTTAAATAATTTTCTTTTTAAATTGTCTTACGGAGGGAAATTTGTTAAAAACAGTAGATAAGAAATTTACCTGTTTTTTAACTATACTTTTATTTTCTTTCCGATTTCTTAGAGGCATTAAATTTTTTCTAAGACAAATTCAACATTTTTGAAAAAATGTCTCCCTCTCTAACTTTTACAATTTTGAACATGGGATTCTAAAATCTTATACAAATTTGTATTTTATCGTTTAGATTGCAGGAAAAATATAACGAATAAAATTTAAAAATTTATAGTTGCTTTTTTGAGAAAATCAAAAATTTCGTAAAAAGTGTCCCCCTCTCTAACTCTTACAATTTTGAACTTAGAGGTCTAAAATTTTCTACAAATTTGTATTTTCACCCATAGAATACAGGAAAAATATAAAAAATAATATTAGAAATTTTTTAACTGCATTTTTGAAGAAAATCCAAATTTTGCAAAAAGTGTCCCCCTCTTTATCTTTTACAATTTTGAACCTAGAGGTCTGAAATTTTCTACAAGTTTGTATTTTCTCATTTAGATTAAAAGAAAAATATAAGGAATAATATTAGAAATTTTTAAATCGCTTTTTTAAGAAAATTGAAATTTTTGAAAAAAGTGTCCCCCTCTATAACTTTTAGAATTTTGAACCTACAGGTCTAAAGTTTGGCACAAATTAGTGTTTTCTCGTTTATATTACATAAAAAATATAACGAATAAAAATAAAAAAATTTCAAGTGCTTTTTTGAGAAAAGTTAAATTTTTGGAATTTTTTTTTTCAATGTTTTGAAGAAAATTATACTATTTCCCCTTCATAAAAAAATATCGAACCTTAAAAATCCGAAATTTTTTGTTCTGCTCTAAATATTATACTTTTTTTTCCTCTGATATTGTAATTTCACCAAAGAATAATAATAACTTCAATACGTAAAAATTTTATTTTCTCGTCCTTTATCAAAAAAAAAATAAAAAAAAATATGAATAAGCTCAAAAAAGAAAAGAGTTAAATGGTTGTTTTATAACCAAAAGCAATTTCACATTTGATGAAAAAAAAAGATGTTCCTCTTTTTTTTCATTTTATTTGTGCGTTTCGTTGAAGAGTGTTTAAAATTTTAGGTTTTTGAGGGAAAAAAAAGCGTCAGGTCCAAAAAGCCCTTTTGTATCGTTCACCAGTTTTGAAAGGAGAGAATGGGGCATAAATATGTCAGAGTAAATGTATAGGGATTGGCCCAATGCACGTGAACAGCTGACACGCTCTGGAAAACGTATCCTAGGTCCTAACCTGTCCTAGGCCAGATTATCGTTGAGAATACATGTATATATATATATATATAGTTGGCCGGTAACTATAGATTTTAGATAAACTCCCTTTCATTTTGACATGGTGTGGTTTTTTCGAGTGATGAAAATTCGTAAATTTTCAATCGTGCCGAAATATTCTATTGTTCGAAAAATTTTTTTTCTCTCGCTCGAGTTTTTTTAAATAATTTTTTAAATTACGCTTTATTACTTAAATAGATTTTTTTTATGCAACTTTTTTTTTATTTTTACTTTCATAATTATTTTTCTAAATGAAAAAAAATTTTTTCATTGAATTATATATTCAAATTTTTATCTATTACTCAGAGAGTCTAATTTTTTCAAGAAAAATAAACACATTCTTCTCCTATTTATCATTATATTTTATTTTTGAACCATTGTTTTCTCAACGTTTTCCAATCTAAATAAAAATATCTCTCGACTCTCTGTCGTTGTTTATGTAACGAGACATACGATCTTTTAGGCAAACAATGAATTCCTTTATATTCCAGTAATATTGTTATAATAGTTTTCTTCAAGTGAGCAAATAAATAATATTTTCACTTTTCGTTTATTCATAAACTAATCATATAGGTAATAATTAATTTATATTTTTTTTAAAATTTATTTTCACTTTATATAAATTATATTTTTTTAAAATTTATTTTCACGTTATATAAATTTCAAGTGTGAAATTTTTACATTAAAAATTTTCATTATAGGTAAATCTTGTCATTTTTTTCCAAACAAAGAATGATGATATTTATTTTCTCTTAAAAAAAAAAATATATATGGAAATTTTTTTTTCTAAATTCTAATTTTAAATCTAAAAAAAATAAATTTATCACTTTTTTTATATTAATAAAGGTGGAAAAAATTTTCTTCGCTTTATATTATTTTTAGTGCGAAAGAATATTATAAAAAATAACTTGATAATTAGTTTAAAGACAAAGCGTCACTTTTTTTCTATAAATATTATATTGTGAAGTACAAAAAGCGACTAAACTCAATATATGCAAAGTATAATAATTATTAAACATGATCATGAGGCGTTGGTTTTATCGTGTTCCTTTATCGTCTGTAAATACCTTTCTCCCCCTCCCCTCTCTCTCAGTCACTCCTTCCCTCTTGTTTAGCATCGTATTTTTCCAACGAAATTTCCTCTTATGGTGTGAAGAGAGAAATAAGCGATAAGACCAAAAAAGTATTCAGGCATTTTTTTCTCTCTCTCTCTCTCTCTCTCTTCTAACGTTTTCATGTATATATTTGTATATATTGAGAAAAATGCCTCATCTCAATTTTATTTTCAAACGCCAATATCGATAATATCGTTATCGACATAATGGATATCGAAATGTCAATAATGCTTTGGTATCGAAAAATATTAATATTAAAAAATAGTTTTTAAAAGTAATTTACCTCAATATATTCAGTATCGATAATTAAAAAACAATAAATCGATAATTGAAATAAAAAATAATTAATTGTCGATAATTATTTATCGATATAATGGTAAATATATAATTTCTTTCTCGAAAAAGCTATAAAAAATTTTTAAATTTTATTCGATATATTTTTCCTGCAATCTAAACGAAAAAATACAAATTAGTAGAAAATTTTAGACTTCTAGGTTCAAAATTGTAAGAGATAAAGAGGGGGACACTTTTTTCAAAAATTTCAATTTTCTCAAAAAAGCAATTTAAAAATTTCTAATTTTCTTCGTTATATTTTTCCTATAATTTGAATGACAAAATACAAATTTTGACAAAGTTTTATACCTGTGGTTTAAAAAATTGTAAGAGATAAAGATGGGGACACTTTTTGCAAAATTTGGATTTTCTTCCAAAAACAGTTAAAAAATTTTATAATATTTTTTGCTATATTTTTCCTGTAATCTATACGTGAAAATACAAATTTGTAGAAAATTTTAGACCTCTAGGTTCAAAATTGTAAGAGATAGAGAGGGAGACACTTATTACGAAATTTTTGATTTTCTCAAAAAAGCAACTAAAAATTTTCAAATTTTATTCGTTATATTTTTCCTGCAATCTAAATGAAAAAATACAAATTTGTAGAAAATTTTAGACTTCTAGGTTTAAAATTGTAAGAGATAGAGAGGGGGAAACTTTTTCAAAAATTTCAATTTTCTCAAAAAAACAATTAAAAAATTTCTAATTTTTTTGGTTATATTTTTCCTGTAATCTAAACGAGAAAATACAAATTATTAGAAAATTTTAGACCTCTAGGTTCAAAATTGTAAGAGATAGAGAGGGGGACACTTTTTGAAAAATTTTAATTTCCTTCAAAAAAGCAGTTTAAAAATTTCTAATATTATTTTTTATATTTTTTTGTAATCTATACGTAAAAATAGAAATTTGTAGAAAATTTTAGACTTCTAGGTTCAAAATTGTAAGAGATAGAGAGGGGGACACTTTTTACGAAATTTTTGGTTTTCTCAAAAAAGCAACTAAAAATTTTCAAATTTTATTCGTTATATTTTTCCTGCAATCTAAACGAAAAAATACAAATTTATAGAAAATTTTAGACCTCTAGTTTCAAAATTGTAAGAGATAGTTAGGGGGACACTTTTTCAAAAATTTCAATTTTCTCAAAATAGCAATTAAAAAATTTATAATTTTTTTCGTTATATTTTCCCTGTAATCTAAACGAGAAAATACAAATTTGTAGAAAATTTTAGACCTCTAGGTTCAAAATTGTAAGAGATAGAGAGGGGGAAACTTTTTACGAAACTTTTGATTTTCTAAAAAAAACAATTAAAAATTTCTAATATTATTCGTTATATTTTTTCTGTATTCTAAACGATAAAATTAAAATTTGTACAAAATTTTACACCTTTGCGTTCAAAATTGCAAAAGCCAGAGGGGGACACTTTTTTCAAAAATGTTGCTCTACTCGAAAAAACGATTGAAAAGATTCTAATTTTATTTGTTACATTATAATATATATATTTTTCTTTAAATTTTAAGTTTGTTTACTTTTTGACCTTAATTTTAAGATAATTGTCTCCTATAAACCCACAAATTTAGTTTATGATTTTCTTAATAACCTGTAAAATTTGACCTATATTTTAAGGTTATGTTGACTGTAAATTTAATTTAAATTTTAATGTTTTATATTCGCCACTTGCCAAGCTTCTTCTAATATTACAATGTTTCTATAATTTGAAGAAAGGAATTTTTTTCTCATTCTTTTTTTATATCCTGAAAAAATATTTGTGTTTTTTTATTGTATTTTGATGGTCGCATAATTTTTTGATTCATTAATTTACACGCTCTTTGGGTAAGGATTATTATTATTATTTTTTATTTCGTTTTTTTCTTTTTTTTTGTCATCCATTATTATACTGAAGTCAATTTCTTACCAACTGATGGACGACCGGTTTTCTTTTCATAGTTTCATGACTATAATATAGCTACCTGCTCGACAAATCCTCTAGAGGAGTCCATTGTTCTTTTATATTTTACAATTTGCTATGCCAAATCGGGATTACAAATATGTAAATGAGTGTAAAACCGCCCACTTTTTCATGCAAATTATAATAACTTTTAAAATATATTTCCTTTCCTAAGGAATAGAGAGGTGAAAAAATTAATTTTTCATTTTTATTTTTATCGATTTTATTTTAAAAAAATTTCAATTATAAGTTAATTAGTTTGCTCCTTTATAGCGAACATTGTTACGTAACAAATGAGAAACTTGTGGGATTTTTTTTGCGTATGATACGTAGTAGTAATATATGTAAGTAAAAATTTTTATTTAAAGGTAGACGAAAATGTTCGGTAATTGTTTTCTAACAGTTACGTAACAGTGTTACAAAAATGTTACTTTCTTGTTACTTAGCAGTTCTGTAACAAGTGCCAGAAAAATGTTACTGTATTTTTATGTAACATTTACGGAATTTCATTACCTTTGTATTACTTTATAGTTATGTGACAGTTATATAACAAGTGACAGACAAATGTTACTCTATTGTTATGTAACAGTTTGGAAATTTCATTACCTAAGTGTTACTTTCCAGTTACTTAACAGTTCTGTAACAAGTGACAGAAAATTATTGCTTTTAGTTCATAAAACAGTTTTGCAAAAAGTTACAAAATAATGTCACTTTCTTGTTATGTAACAATTACGTAGTTTGGTTACATTAGAGGAGCATACTTTCTAGTTACGTAGTAGTTGTATAACAAGTAACAGAGCAAAATTACTTTTACTTTAAGTTACAGTTATGTAACAACACTGTTATATGAATGTTACATAACAGTTATGTAACATCACTGTTATATGAATGTTACATAACAGTTATGTAACAACACTGTTATATGAATGTTACATAACAGTTATGTAACAACACTGTTACTTCAATGTTACGTCACAGTTATGTAACCAAACTGTTACTCCAATGTTACGTTACAGTTATGTAACCAATCTGTTACCTTAATGTTACGTAACAGTTATGTAACAATACTGTTATATGTATGTTACGTAACAGTTATGTAACAACCTTGTTATTTCAATGTTACGTTACAGTTATGTAACCAAACTGTTACCTTAATGTTACATAACAGTTATGTAACAACACTGTTATATGTATGTTACGTAACAGTTATGTAACAACCTTGTTTTTTCAATGTTACGTAACAGTTTTGTAACAACACTGTTACTCCAATGTTACGTTACAGTTATGTAACCAAACTGTTACGTTAATGTTACGTAACAGGTATGTAACCAAACTGTTACCTTAATGTTACATAACAGTTATGTAACAACACTGTTACTTTAATGTTACATAACAGTTATGTAACCAATCTGTTACCTTAATGTTACGTAACAGTTATGTAACAACCTTGTTATTTCAATGTTACGTTACAGTTATGTAACCAAACTGTTACCTTAATGTTACATAACAGTTATGTAACAACACTGTTATATGTATGTTACGTAACAGTTATGTAACAACCTTGTTATTTCAATGTTACGTAACAGTTATGTAACAACTTTGTTATTTCAATGTTACGTTACAGTTATGTAACCAATCTGTTACCTTAATGTTACGTAACAGTTATGTAACACCGTCACCTCAATGTTATCTTAATGTATAATCAATAGTAAAGATTTGAATAATGCAGGCATCACAGATGGTCCCCTTTTCCCCTTTTTGTCCCCTTTTAAAAATTCTGTCCCCTTTTTCCCCTTTTTTGATGATTTGTCCTCTTTTTCCCCTTTTTTGGTGATTTGTCCCCTTTTTCCCCTTTTACTGATTAGAAATAAAAATTTTTTATTTTTTTTTAAATATATTTCAATTTTTATTAAAAAAAATGACAAGTTGTTATAAACAAATTAATTTTTTTTTAATTTGGGCATGATTTCTTTAAATTTTTTTTCTTTTATTCCACACTTGGAAGTGTTCAGAATAGTTTGCAAAAAGTTTTGGAGTAGGCCAAATTCAATTTTTTGTTTAAATAAATGAATTATAAAAAGAAATTTTTTTTAAATGTTTTTTTTAAATTTTTTATAACAAACAGTTTTGTGATTGCTGAAAACCTATACTTCACTTATAGAAATGGAAATAAAAATAAATTTTGGTTGGAGAAATTAAAAAAAAAACATTGAACAAATTTTTTTTTTAATTAATCAATTATTTAAACAAAAAATTGAATTCGGCCCACTCCAAAACTTTTTGCAAACTATTCTTAATACTTCCAAGTGTGGAATAAAAGAAAAAATTTTAAAAAATCATGCCCAAATTAAAAAAAATTAATTTTTTTGTAAATAATTGTCATTTTTTTAATAAAAATTTTTCTAAAAAATTTTTCTCAAAGAAAAAAATAAAAAATTACGTATTCCTTTTTTGTCAGTGAAGAATGAAAGAAAAAATATTTGGCCGAATTTTAGAAGTCATATGTAAATATCACGGAATCGCTCATATATATTGTTTATGTGATGTAGATATGTATTAAAAATTTTTCTTAATATTAAACTTATTTCCTACTAGAGCCCAAAACTGTAAGAAATTGTAAAATTATTAATACATTATTAATATGACTTTTAAAACTATTATTTTTTGGGTATATCTTTTGTCCCCTTTTTGTCCCCTTTTTCAGAAAAAAAATTCCCCTTTTCCCCTTTTTTGAGGATAAAAGGTACTGTGATGCCTGCAAATAAATAATTTAGTAGGCTCTGAGTCATTTGACTTTTTTCTGCGCGTGCAAATTATACCTGAAAATTTTTTTTTAAACACATATACTTAAAATCTATTTTTGGAAATTGCGAGAAAAATTGTTCATCTTCGTGTAAATTTTCTCCTCATATATTTTTCTTCAACTCTTTGGAAAATAATAATTTGTACCTCTCTATGTCATTTAGTAATTTTCATATATATATATATAAATATATATATATAAATTTTACTGCGCTAAAGCAATTTAGGAAATAATTTTTTCCTCAGAAAATTTTTTTCCATTCGCTATTGTCCCGAATGTTAATTTTTGTTTTACATTTTTTTCACCTATATTTTTATCGTACATTTTTCATCTAGTGAATTATATATTATGAATAATAGAAACAACTTGTTATTCTTCACCAATTTGCATAAAAAAAAAATCCTTGCTTTATAACTTATTCAGAAGGCATTTTTCGTGAAGAAATACGTTTTTAGTCCTTGCATATATGAAATATGTTGAACAATAAGGCAAAAGAACGATATGTGTCAGGAGATGGTGGAATTATTATATAGCGTGGGGATCGGTACTGTCGAAATATTGCTCCGAGGTGGAAATTGCTTCTTTTTCTCCTATTTGAAGAGCACTCGCACGTCATCGCGTGATATACCATCGCCCGGACTGATGATTCATTCATAAAGAATCCATCTACTTTGCTCACAAAAAAAAAAATTATAAATTTTGCGCTGAAATAAAGGGTCATTACCTTCGAGCGTATAAAATCCTTGTTCTCTAATTGTCTCGATTATATTTTTTTTGAAAAAGGCAACATCTCCGGAAACTGTTTTTTTTTTAATTATTTTTAACTTTTTTTATTTTGTAAAAATTGTGTCTTCGAAATAATGTTTATATTAGAGGTATTTTTGAATGAAGCAAAGGTTTCGTTTAGGACCTTCAACCTAGGTGAGATTTACACTTGAAAAAACCCGATTAGATTATGCATCAGTCTTATCAGACGTTTTATCGTTCAATGAACTAACTTACAAATCAGGGTTCTCAATATATTACAATATCATTAGAATCTGGTCGAAAGGTTTTGTCGATTCATGCGCCGCACTAATCTTTGCGACTTATACATTTGTATAAAATTTAAATTTATTTCAAAAACATTTTCCATTTTAGGCAATTTGTTTCATTTACAAAAGAAATGTTTAGTAGCTGTTTCTGTTTTTTTTCTACTGGTATTAACATTTTAGTAAGAAACGGAAAAAAAGTTAAATAGAAATATTTTTTCTTTCTTACACTGAAAAAAATTTATTTGATTCAAATAATCGATTACTTACGTGTCTTATTTACCAAATATTACACTGAAAAAAAATTTCTTTGATTCAAATATAATGAATTACTTGACTATTGTCAAATAATTCATTATTTGAATCAAATTTTTTTTTAGTGTAACATTTATTTAGATGACCAAATAACTTTTATTTGAATCAAATAAACTATATACTTATTTAAATCAGTAATTTCTGTATTTCAAATTCGTATTTTCAAATTTCGTATTGTATTTCAAATTAGTTCAAATGAACGAAATATTTTTTGTTAAATATATTTTCATAAATTACTGATTGCAATAAAAATTAAAAACTTTAATTTAACGAAATATTTTTTATTAA
>JUFY01029351.1:0-10862 GCA_001855655.1 Leptopilina clavipes | reverse complement strand
AACTATAATTTTGATTTTACGTAATTAAAAAGGAACTTTTAATCAAGATTAATCGATCACAAACGTAATCTATAATTTGTTTGCTTCTCCCTTTCTTCAGATCGCGTCATGTATAGTGATTTTTAAAGATATTTTAACTGGCTATACGATGGTAACAAAAGTTTTTTCCTTGAATAAAATTTGACCTTGAAATTCAAAAGTGTTAATTTCAATTTGTCTCGAAATTGGATCAATTTTTCTTCTTCCAATATGTCTAAACAGAAACCTTGACTGTTTTTCTATACGGTATATATGTAAAATTTCAGAGTGGAACCATTTATATAGGTGTTATGAAAATAACCCTCAATTATAACAGTTTGACCTCAAACTTCAAAGTCAAAATTCATTTTTAAAAATATTTTTTGACACAATCAAATAGCTTGTTAAAATATCTCTCAAAAATACTAATAATTAACTTTCATCCATTCTACTTATAAATATAAAAAAAACTAAACATTTTTAAGGAGGAATGTTACACGTTAACATAACCTCAAAACTTTAAAACTGTTTTTTTGACGTTTTTAATACAAACATAAATACAATCAAAATAAGTTTTAAATAATATGGAAGATCTAGTTACAAATTTTTTAGAAAAAATTTTATTGTAACAAAATATTTTGTCAATAATGATTTGTTTAACATTTTGAATAATTTTTTTTCAGCTTAGATGAAAATTACAATTTTTATAATCAATAGCTTGTCTTACTCATTGAATTATTCTCAATAATCGTGAATATTTTAATATTTAAAAAAATATTGTTTTAAAAAATTATTTAATAAATAAAATTTGTATTGTTTATAATTGTTAAACAAAATATTTTTAACAATATTCAAATATTCACGATTGTTGAGAATTTTTTAATGAGTGAAATAAATTATTGTACATAAAAATTGAATAAAATGGCAATTTTCGTTTAAGTTGAAAAAAAATGATTCACAATATTAAATAAATCATTATTATTGACAAAAGATTTTGACACAATATACTTTTTTCTGAATATAGTGTACAACTAGATTTTTCATATTATTTAGAATTTATTTTTGTTGTATTTATGTTTGTATAAAAACGTTAAAAAACATTTTTATAGTTTTCAGGTTGAATACCATTCCCCGGGGTAACTCAAAGACTGTTTTATGACATTCAAAAATATTTGGTATTAACTCATGCACTTACAATGACAAGAGTTTAAAAACATTTAGTCTAAATTGGATAACTTTTATTTTTTGACCTGGACAATTGAGGAATTTTGACCCATTTACATAAAAAAAGATGAGGTTTGTTCTCATTATGAAAAAAACCAGATTTTGATTTGCTTGAAAATTTTATGCGCTGCGTAAGGAACCGTAACGCATTATATATCTTAACGCGTACAAATTATAAATTGTGTAATTGTGAAAAGAAAATAAACAAGTCTTCACCTGTATTAAGTTATTGTAATATGTAGAGAGTGATAATTTTCGGAGAGGAAATATGAAATAATCGATTGCGAAAATGTGAGGTATCAATTGTGTAGGATCTTATAATAGTACTGAAAGAGGTAATCGTGGCCACCACCTGCCGCATGTAATGCAATGTTACTGCAACTTGGCGCGATTATACAATGCTCAGATTCTAATGAGCGATACACATACACTATGTATACCGGTTACCTATATCGTTCGCATATTATAATTCCTACCGCGATCTGCATAACTTCTCTCTAGCCGTATTTATTAATGCTTCTGTTTTTAATATACACGCGATATTATAACCGGCACGCCGCACTCTGCCTTGTATTATACTACCGCTTTCAGTGCCTCAGATACAATCATGGGAAGCTGCGAGAGGCCTCCAGTGGCAATGAAAGTTAATCGTGTCTTTTATCATTGCCATGCTACATTTCAATCCCCCGAACAAATCACTTAACATTTATCGAAAATTAGTCAAAATTTTAATCCATTAAAGATTAAACACGATGTTAAGAGACTCAAAAAAAGTTTTTAGCCATGCGTTTCTGATCCGCCCACGAAAAGATTACCCCCCACAGTTGAATAAATGTTGTCAATGAATTCATTTGCAAACGTTATCTAAATATATATTGGAGATATTTATGTAGTAATTCAGTAATTATAGGAAAGAACTTAAAACAGAAACTCGCAATGGATCAGACTGAAATAAATGTTTTACTGACCTCGCCGCGTGCGGCCATTAACAGGAAATATTTTCGAGGAATAAGAAATTGAGGCTAAATTGAAGATAATTAGTGGCTTCTAGAACGTCGATTGCAGTTAGGAGGCCAGAAAATCACGTGTGGTCCATAGTAACCATACGTCTCAACGGCTGTTGATGCTGTAACCTCCAGCAGCATCGCAGAGTCCTTTTCCCTCTTATATCCACGAGCTAACGGTCCATTGCGATCTCTTAACGAGGCACTTACACGAGAGTTACATTAGCCGCTTGGAAAGATAGCGATATGTGTCGTGCATCGAAGGATAGAAACGCGTCGAGTTGCACGTCGAAAAGATCAGCTTATTCCACGTTGGTCTGCCCTTTTGCTTTGGCGCAGGGCGCCTTACGGTCTCCTTCGATCGTGAGCCTCTCTCGGGGTCGCATATATAAGCGGTTCAAGAGGCATTGGGGTTACCGAGTTTAGCAACAGCCGCTCAGATAAGACGATTTCATGTTCGGATTAGAGATTTAAATGGGAAAATCGACCTTTGCCTGCATTTTAACCATGTTCGTCAATAACGCGGAGAAATCGCTGAATCCTCCAAGCCCCGAAACGAGGTCAAGATCAGCAGATTATATATTCGTAATTAATTAATCTTTCTTCTTTTAAACAACATATCTTTGAAGCTCTATAAATTTTTATCAATTAAAAATAAATGATTTGATAGCAAAAAGTTAATCATCACTGATTCAAATATAGAGTAATATTGCTGCTAAATTATTTAGTTAAAAATAACTGAAATACCAGGAAATTTCCATTATCTACTTCGATTTTTTCTTCTTTCTATCGCAAGATTCTCATCTTCAAATTCTTTTGAAGAGAAATAAATGTAAGAGAATATTTGATTCTTCATAAAATTTTAATATGTAACTATATAAAAATAAATTTTGATCATTATTAGTTCAAGTTATGTTTATAATCTTTATTGTATACTAAAATCTCTAATGGGTGGTACAACAGCTTTTTTAATGTTAAAAATTTTCATATAGATTTCGAAGGGGAAAGCTGATATTATGCTTAATTTACAATCTCTCTTTTCATGAATATCAAATACGTAAAAGTAAGGGAATGATTACCTATATGTATAATTCGGAGAGTGTTGATGGTTGGGTCAAGTTTTGACTTTGCCCATGACTTCCGTTATAGTTGAAATTTCGCATTTTCTCGCATATTTGTCTGGAAAGATTGTATATAATTCAATGTTCTTCCTGAACGTTGTAAAATTATTGGATCATTAGTGTAGGAGTTATATTCATTAAAAAAAATTTTAAAATGCCATTTCGGTTGGGTCAGGTGTTGATGGTTGTTATAAAAAGGTTAAAATAAGCTTAAAAGTGAGGACAGGAAACCTGAAATTAAAATAAAATGCTCTCTCTCAATTTTTAAACGTAATTTGGTGTTTTAATTTAGCAAAGATATAAAAAATTTAATTTGCCCAAATATTATTATGAATCGATAAAGAAAAATGGAAAAGACGTTTTTGATACTTTCTTATGTCGAAAAATGAGTTTCCGATGTCAGAACACATCGATATTGCAAAATGTCAAGCGGCCCAACCGTCAACACCCGCTGTGGCCCAACCATCATTTACGTGTCGTTTGGCGTCGAATCACACAAACAATAAACGCGTTATACGAACACCATATAAATTATCACATTTTCTTAGTACACTTTAAGGAACAAATTTAATCAACTGAACTTATTGTTTGTATCCTATTTGTTTGTTTCTTTCCCGTTTTACAAATTTTTGTTAAAGTTTTTGGCAGTCTTCTAATCACTCAATGAAGTGACAGGTCTGCAATCCCCGCGCACTTCACTATAAGCTACGTAAAAAGTTTAGTGCCATCGCTTACAAGTATTTGCACGCAAAGACAGATGGCGCTAGTGCGCTAAAACAAAGCAAACGCTATGGCCCAACCGAAACGTCGGTCCAACCATCAACACTCTCCCCTAATATTAGTGTAAAATATGAATTTATTAATTTATTTTTTATTCATAAAATAATAATAATAATCAAATAGGATATAAACAAGTTTAAAAACTTACATTAAACATATTCGCAGATTGACAGAAAAGGTGACAATGGAAATCTGAAACAGAACATGAAAAAGAGAATATAATAATAAATATAAATTCGTATGCACATTATTAAAATAAACGAAAAATGCATAAATCGGAAAAAAATTAATTTTCGTGACATTGATACAATTGAAAATGGTAACAATGCAAAATATGATATTTTCAACTGTAAGAAAATTAACAAACTGTCTATCAACTATGCGCTTTGATTAAAAAAAGTCTTCTTCACTTTTCATGAACATTTTTATGTCGATTCTCATATCTGGCGAACATCAGAATAGAATCAAACCTATGACTGACATGCAATATTGGCTTCAAAACTTCCTTTAATCAAAATATTCATATATGCAATTTTTATACGTAAGGCCATGCACGAATTTTTTGAAAATTGCATTTCACTTATTTCCGTCTATTAATATTTCTTATTTTTATTTTTTATTTAAAGGTACAAAATATTATTCATAAATTATGATTACAATTACTTATATTAATACAAAAAATGATTTTTTATCACTCAGTTGTCAAATAATTAAAATTCAAAGTAACGATCACCCCGATCGTCAAGGCGATGACAAAAATAAAAAGAACAATTCTTTTTATAATTATGTTAATAATAATTAATTCGAACGACAATCAATATTCATAAAAGAAAATTATCTTTTTTTCAATTTTAATAGAATGTTAATTGAATTTTTAATGTCAATTCAATTGATTTTTAATTTGATTTAATTTCAACTTAACTAATTTTTCATTTTTTTTCCATACAGAGTTTATATAATTTTCATAAAGTTTATTTTGACTATTTTTTTCATATCCGTCTAATAAAAAAAATTAAATGAAAAATAATAAAAATAAAATAATAAAATTGGAAATTTGGAAAAGATTTCTTTCCTAACTTTATATTTAATAAATAATTTTTGATAAATACATGTAAAGTATATGAAAAATAGAAAACAAACTGAAAACTAAAATGTGACTATTTATAATATACGCAAAAATTACGATAATATTATTTTTTTCTCAATTGCAATTTTCTATAATGCGAGTTTATACTGTTGAGTTGATAACCTATTTTGATAGCACTTAATTATGTAACAAGCATTGTTCGTGGGAATGAGGAACTGAAGATAAGGAAATGCAGAGTGATGAAGCCAAGTGAATTCTAATCCGATAAATTTCAAAATCATCATCCGCTTTGAATGGAAAAACAATTTCATAAAAATTAACTGTTGAAATGTCATAATGAATTTTTATGAAAATATGATTTTTTTTTATTTTTTGGCAAATCTTTTCTTTCAATTTAATTCAATTAATAAATATACTGTTAATAACGCAATACATAACATAATACATAACGTAACAAGTTGTGAATAAATATCAGTTCTCAGGTCAAGACATGGATATAACCTTAAATTTAGGTAAAAACGTAAACAAGTAAATAAACTATAAATTCAGGTCAAAATCAATAATAGATCTAAAATTTCGGTGAAAAGTCACAAGTTTTTTAAGGACAAAAAATAGGTAAAAAATCTGAAAAAAAGGTTATACGAACATAACCTTCAAATTCAGGTCAAAGTCACGTATCAAGAGACGAACCACGACATTAAATTTAGGTCAAAAATCGTGAATATAAATTTTTTGTGAAATTGGTCAAAAATCAATGTAGGTACAAATAATAAATTAACGAAGAGAAATATTATTAAAATTTATTTTAAAATGCTTCAATTAATTTTTTATTAATTTCGAATTACTTTAATTTGGTTCGGATGAATTTTATTCAGTTCAAGTAACTTTAATTTGGTTCAAATAACTTTTATTTTGGATCAAATAAATTTTATTTCGTTCGAAAGACTTTAATTTGGTTCGAATGAATTTTATTCGGTTCGAATAACTTTAATTTGAACCAAATAACTTTTATTTGGTTTAAAATTTTAATCAATTTTTTTTTATACGAATAACTTTTATTTGGTTCAAATAATTTTTATTCGGTTCGAATAAATTTTTTGAAAAACCGAATAACTTTTACTGAGTTCAAATAAATTTTATTCTTTTTGGATAACTTTAATATTTGGTTCAAATACATTTCATTTGAGTATAATAACTTTTTATTGTATACATTTTATTTGGTTCGAATAACTATTATTTGGTTCAAATTAATTTTATTTGATTCGAACAAGTTTTATTTGGTTCGAATAAATTTTATTTGGTTTGAATAACTTATATTTGGTTCGCATAACCATTATTTGGTTCGCAAAACTATTATTTGGTTCAAATAACTTTTATTTGATTCAGATAATTTTTATTTGGTTGAAATTAATTTTATTTGATTCGAATAAGTTTTATTTGGTTCGAATAAATTTTATTTGGTTTGAATTACTTATATTTGGTTCCAATAACTTTAATTTCTGTCAAATATTCTATATATGGTTCAAATTAATTTTTCTTGATTCGAATAAGTTTTCATTTGGTTCATATAAATTTTATTTGGTTTGAATAACTTATATTTGGTTCGCATAACCATTATTTGGTTCGCATAACCATTATTTGGTTCGCAAAACTATTATTTGGTTCAAATAATTTTTATTTGGTTCAAATTAATTTTATTTTCTTCGAATAAGTTTTTCTTGATTCGAATAAGTTTTATTTGGTTCATATAAATTTTATTTGGTTTGAATAACTTATATTTGATTCGCATAACCATTATTTGGTTCAAATAACTTTTATTTAGTTCAAATTAGTTTTATTTGATTCGAATAAGTTTTATTTGGTTTGAATAAATTTTATTTGGTTTGAATTACTTATATTTGGTTCGCATAACGATATTTGGTTTGAATAACTTTAATTTGTGTCAAATATTCTATATATGGTTCAAATTAATTTTTCTTGATTCGACTAAGTTTTATTTGGTTCGAATAAATTTTATTCGTTTCGAATGATTTTTATTTGATTCAAATAAAACATCTCTTCGCGAGTAAATTTTTTAATTTGCATAGATACTAAATTACAAGAATAGAACCTTATACTTATAAAATTGGATTCTAAGAAAAAAAAACTCGACCTAAGAATAAATAGAATTGCAGTAAAACATTCGAAAAATAGGCGCTAAGGATACATTCTCAATGTTAGATTGTATCTTTGAATGTAGAAAAGGAGAAATAAATATTACATTTAATTCAACGAGGAGTGGCAATTAAAAATATTTTAAAAAATCATATACAAACTTCCTTATACTTTCTAAATTCTTTATGAACAATAACTTCATTTTCTCCTTTCTAAAACGCACTTGACAAAAATGGCCCATCTTTATTTAATTGAATGTTAAACTGCCTAAGTGCCTTTTTATCCGTAATTTTTTTTTCTGTTACCTTCAGTATATATACTCTCAGTCTCGTAATTAGCAAGTATATATATGCACGGTGAGAAATTTTTTCAGAAAGAGTTTGTCTTTCTGAAACTGTAGAAGCTTTTTAAAAATTAACATTTACCATTTAAAAATTAAAATTTACAGACACATTAACTTAAATAAAAGTGAGTTTTATAAAAAAATATTTTTATATTCTTTATTACTCTGAGAAAGACGAAGTTAAATTTTTACTCCTGCATTTACTTATTATTATGAATTAAATTGATGACTGTAGAAATTAACTTTCTTAATTTTCATTTAAAGATTTAAAAATTGGATAATAATTTTTTAAATTCAAAGAATTCTTTTTCCCAAACAGATTTAGATATCAGGAAATATTTTACACTGTAAAAAATTGAGCCGATAATTCACGCGATATCATTTTTTTCTTTTATATATTTATTTATATATTTATCCTCGCGAAATTGATGAAAATCTAATCATTTTAAGAGTCAGTCAACCTGAAAACTTAATCGTGCGCTCAAAGACATAAAAAGTAAACCATAAAATACCATAATTGCGAGATTTTATCTATATGCAGTTAAACGAGTATAGGGACAGAATTTCAAAGATAAACCAAAAGTGACTGTCAAGCGAGTTAATACAGACATCGACAGCTTCCGGTTTGAAGAAGCAGCGATTAAGATTTCTATCCGAGATGACTTAATGCATCCAAGCAGTTAATGCACTCTTCATATATACATGCACACTATATACATTTTTCAGAATATATATTTAAAGTTTTTATTGTTTATAATATATATGAACGCACATGAAATGCTAGTTTTATGTTCACTCAATGATTTGTGATAGAGATAATAATTAAAATTATTGCAAAACTTTGTTGAAATATACCTGTATTATTTCAAAATTTTCTTTATAATAAATACCTTTTAATTTATCAGAGGTAATTATTCATTACAAAACTTCCGATTTTTATACAAACAATTCTGTTAATTGGAATATGCTAATTAATATTAACTTTTTATTAGTTTCTATATTTCATATCTATCTAGTCAATAATTTTCCGCAATGAATATTTTTTTGTTCAATTTTCAAAATTCACTAGGGAGAGGCTTTCAATTTATTCTCAAATAAATTTTCCCTATATTTTGAAACTTGATTTTAGCGAGGATTTTAGTTTCTTTTAATAAAAATTTGACTTTTTTCTAATCTGCGATTAATCATTTAATTAGACTTGAAAAAATTTTATTATATTTGCTTTAGAAAATATTTTATTAAAATATTTTATTTTTATTTATTAATAAAGAATTTATGTCATTTTTTTGTTAATAAATTTTTTTGAAATATTTGTCTCCCGTAGAATAATAATGTAAATATTTTATAGGATAAAATCGTTGTTAACCGAATATATTATTGCAAAATGGTTTTTGAGATTAAATTTGACATTCTTGTTTTAATAATTCTGAAAATTTTAATCGGTCTATAAACTTAATGTATTCAATTGAATTTCTATCAAAGTTTCGACGATAAAATTCAATGATATATTAATCAACGTTGCGTCTAAAACCCACAAGAAAATTTATAGTCCCCGCGTAAAGCACTCATATAAAATATTTTTCTTTTCTTGACCAATATTTTATATATGTTTATATTTTTATAATATGTACAATATAAAGGAACAATGTCCTTGGCAATATGATAATCGAAAAAAGAATATTTCAGAATTCATTCAACTCTTTATTACTCAGTTTTATGTGCGAAATGTTCATAACGTTCTAAACGAAATTTATTTATTTCTTCTTGAAGATCAAATTTTAATAAAATAATATTGTGCAAATTAAATAATTAATTAATTTAAGAATAAATTCACAAACTTTCAAAATGTTTAATTAATGTTTTTTGTTTTTTATTGCTGTCAGTAATTTTTGGAAATATTAATATCGAAAAAATATTTCGTCACATTTGAACGTTCACAACTTTTTAATTATTAAGTAAAAACATTTTTCAAAATAAAATTTATGCAATAAATTCAATGCCATTGAATGGATTTTTTTTCATTTAAAAGAACTAAATAAACAAGCGCTTCAAAATCAATTTGAACGAAGCATTGGAAAAAAACGATTCAAATGACAATTTCAAATAAACCATTTTGAATGAAAGGATCCACGAGAGAGATTTATTTATTGCAAATAAACAAAATTAAACAAAAAATAATTTTTAAATACTATACCTATACAAGTTCAATGAAATAAAAATGAACAATTTCAAATGGAGTTTTTTGTAAAAATAATTTTCAACTAAATTTTCCAAATAGAAGAATTTTAATAAATTGAAAAATAAGAAAAATTAAAAAAGAATAAAAAAAATTTGTAAAAATCTTTTATAATTAAGTATTTTAAATAAATAATTTTTAAATGTTTCAATGTAAAAAATCTATTAAATTAATATTTTTAATTAAACTTTTCAAATAAACAATTTTATCAAAAACTTTAAAATAGGAAAATTTCTCATTGTTTGGATTTGATTAAACAAAAAATAATTTTATTCAAATAAACGATTATTTTATTATCATCAAATAAATATTTACATGAACTAATAATTTTTAGATATATAAATCAAATACCTAAACTACATTCAAATTTACAATTTCCGTATTTGAAATGAAAACCATTTAAGGATGTTCAATACCATAGTACATAACCTCAAACTAAAAATTTGCTTTTAACAACAAATAAAACAATAATTAAAATTAATTTCACTAAATTTTGAAATACCCAGTTGAACAATTTTCAAAAAAAAAAAGAAGAAAAAAAAAGAAAAACAATAGAAAAAATTAATTTCACTAAATTTTGAAATACCCAGTTAAACAATTTTCAAAAAAAAAAGAAATTTTAACCAAAATTTGTTATAAAATAATAATTATTTAATATTTTTTTGTTTGTTTAAAGTTAGTGAACAATTGTAAATTTTTATCTAATTTTTAGAAACGATAGTTCATTTTGCGAGTTGAAAAATTCTCTTCAATTCCGTTTGTTTGTTTTTGTTTAAAAATATTTTGTTTCAAAAATATAAAAAACAAATTTTATTTTGTTTATTAACTTTTTAACAAAATATTGTTTGCAAAATTCAAGGAACAGTATTAAAGAGAATCTTTCAACTATGGAAAT
>JUFY01029350.1:45728-80806 GCA_001855655.1 Leptopilina clavipes | reverse complement strand
TTGTCTTTGAAATATTATATCAATGTTTAATTAAATTTACGAAATACTTGTGAAATTTCTACATGTTTACAAACGACAGGTCTTTGAATAAACATTATTTTTAAAGAAAAGTTACTAACTGTTGGTGAAATTTGTAATTATTACCGTATATATGATGGCAAACATTGCAAGTAGTTCTAACTTTGATATTTGTCTAACTCTCACTTCAGGTCTGACACTAAATACCTTGTTCCACTTTGAACCTAATAAGTACTTACGCTACATATTCAACAGACGTAATAATTAAACAACTTTCCCTTGTAATTTGCAATCAGATATTGTGTCAAATAATCAATTGACAAAAGTATTTTCTTAAAAATTTAATTAATAATAATAATAATAATAATAATAATAATAATAATAATAATAATAATAATAATAATAATAATAATAATAATAAAACAATAATAATAAGAATAACAATAATGATAAGAATAACAATAATAAATAAATAAATAAAAATTCTTAAATAAAATACACATTTATACCGCATTGAGTTGATTTTTCCAGTTGCATAATTTATTCATCAAATGTAAAATACATTTATTTGAATCGTTTTGTTTTTTTCCGTTTGTACAAAGTTTTCAATTTTTTTTTTTATCTCATCTTTTTATTATCCGCCTCAGATGTCACCTGCAGAAGCAGTATCAGTCTCTCAAAGGAGTACGGTGCTCGTCTCGAATTTCTAAAGTCAGACTACTCTCAAAGGGAACTATTTTATGATCTTTTCTAAAAACAGAGTAAAGCCCGCCTCAAGAAAACGTTAAAATAAAAAGAAAAACAGAAAAAAATTTTACTTGAACAAATCTGATATTTTTTTCACAAACATTTTTTAAAATTACGTAAACTTTAATTTTATCAAGAAAAAAAAATTATTTTTTATTAAAACTTTTTTGTTTGAATAGAATTGCATTTTATTTATTAATTGAAATATTAAATTTGCATGTTTAAAGTTGTAAAGAAATTTTTTCTTTACATATAAGTGGAAAGTATAACTTGCTTTTGTATACTATAACGGAGTAGTGGGTTAAAAAATCAACAAAGGAATTCTTTCTCAAAAGAAGAGAAGAAAGAATATGTTCATATAGTTTACAATTACGCTTGTAACCCTAAAGCTATATTGGATTTGATGATAAAGCAAATTGGGTTTGTTGAAGAACTATTCTCAATATATAATAATATAGGTTCAATATTTTGCTTTCTTGATCCGATAATCTTTTTTTTTACTGATAAATTTTCGATTGAATTAATTTTCTTAATTCAATTTTTCTGGAAAATTTATCAATTCTTTCCAATAATTTAATCATGTATGGTAATTTGCAATTAAAAATGAATTTTTCAACTAAAGATTTATTGAAAAAATAAGAAGAAATCATAAAATATTTAATTGGATCAACATCAATTTCTAATAAAATGTACTTTATTAAAAATTTAAATTCATCTTTTCCAAACCTAGTTACAAAAATATAATCAGTGTTTTATAAAAGTAATTCGAAATGAGGTCAACATAGATTTTTATAAAAATGTAATAATTAATTTCATTTGATATCAGACTTCTTTTTTCGCCTGGAGGAATATGAAAATTAATAAAAAAAAAAGAGAAAACGGAAAATTTTACATTCAGCAATGATGGAACAAAAAAAGCTTTCATTATTTTAGTTATATCAACAAAATCCCCTATAGTTTTTTCAGTTGATATAAATGTACATGAAAACTGAAAATAGACACGTTATAAAAATATGTAGTCATAAATATAAATTTTTATATTAGATACATGTAATATAAAAGAGACTTTGATGTGTCCCTTTGAGGTAAGAGGAAAATAACGACTTTTCAAAGTGTTCTTTTTTTAATGTGTGCAAAATAAAATTTTTATAATATTAATTTATGTGCAATTCAACGGAGAATGAAAGTTATACACTTTTAAAATGAAAATCTGTCTCAGTTGGACTTGATCACTCTTATAGAGAAGAAAAATTTGAAAGTAGATTTTGTTCTCATTTTTAATATTTTATCGTTTAAGTACTTTGTACGGAAAAAGAATCTTGAAAGGCTCTTGAATGATGAAAAATCCCGGCTTTTTAGGAAAAAAAAAAAAACATGGACATGTTAAGCGCCTTGAAAGTCCCATCTTCACTACTACTTTGAAAAATATTAAATAATACGTCATAGGATAAAATTTTGTTAATGAAAAAATACATATCTTATATTGCAGTTTCAGGCAAATTTTTATATAAAAATATTTATAAAAAAGTAAGTTTTAAAATTTACCGTACATATTAATTAACTCCTATTAAATTCTTCCGAGATTTTCATTCTCATTTTCCCTGGTAAGATTATCTAGCATAATTTGTGACATCATTTTTCATTAAAGTCCTTTTTTATCATTTTGTTATACTTTATTAAAAGAAGAGAGTTTATATTCTAGAATTGTTATGAATAATCACTGCGAACGATAAAAGAACATAAAGTTTCAAGTCTGGATTTTTTAATTTATGAAAAAAATATTTTTTACTTTTCTTATATTTTATAAGGTATAATAATTTGCATGAAAATGTTTCAAACCATATTCGGAAGAAATTAAAGTTGCGAGAATGAATATAACAGGGATTGAAATGGAACAATTCAGCAAAATCACTCTTGAAATATTATATATATATGTACACGACCTCGGTTCTTACCAAATTGCGAAATTATTCTCTCGGCTAAAAAATTTAATTAAAGTCATATTCGCCTTGACTTTGTAATTGTCATATCCAATTTTTTATATATAATTACTTTACTCTTTTCAGGTTCAAGATTTTCAAGAAGGAAATGTGACTTTAAATTTCAAGGATTTAAAAATTGTGCAAAATTTGCCAAAAATTACTATAACTATAAAGTACAGTTGGTAAATTTTAAATCCAAAGTCCTTTGACTATGTAAACTAAATTTCATGGGATTTCACACACAATGAAGTGAAATTGCTTTCGATTGATGTAACAAACAGTAATTATACATATAGAACAAATTGGGTCATATTTGCTTTGCTAGTAATGGCGAGACTGAATTCAAAATTTTCGCAAAGAAATATTCGACATTTTTTGAGTTTCAAACGTAGAAATTTATTTTATTTCTTTATTTACTGTTAGCAATCCCCCCCCCCTTATTATTGAATTAATAATTAATTAAATATCCTTTTTTTGAGTTTATAATTTATATACATGATTTTCTAAAATTAGAATAATTTTATCCTTCACTTTGATGAAAGCCAGATTGAATGAAGGTGAACTTTACTTTTCCGACCACTAATGCAAACACAGAGAGGTATAAGCAAAGCCAATGAAATCGAATAACGCTACACCTTCTTTTAATTAATCCTGATTTTCGTGATTTTGAAACTTTCCCCGGACAAAAGAAAAGGAAAAAGTAAAAAAGAAAATTATTGGAACTTTTTCTCTTGCCTATATAATACTTATGTGGAAATAAAATAAAAGTCGAACATTTTAGTCACCTGTTCTGTAACTTTATTTCTCACATGTGATTTTATTTATGGCCCATTTTTGTAGAAATCCGTGTGAGAATGGCGAACCAACCACCCAACTGGAGGGAACGTTATGTTACTTTTACCCTCTAGCCCGCGGCAATTTTCAGCATTCATCTACATTTGTGTCTGTTCGTTTGTGTGTACATTCAGGCTAAATAATTATTCCACACAAAAACAACGTTTTAACACATTTTCCAATTTTCTAACTTAATTTTCATCCACGTAAACGAAATAATAATTGTATTATTAGAATATTTTGTTCTTTAATGAAAATAAAAGTGTTTTTTTCATTTTTTTTTAAATAAGCAGATACAGTTTTATTTTTTATAAGGTAAATTATATAGTTACTAAATTATTTTTTAATTACTATACGGGTTCATTAAGGAAAAAAAATTAGTTAAGTTAATTAAGAGGTACTTGTGTGAGGTCGCTTTAGTGTAAATTAATATAAATAGTAAAAATAGTGAAAATAGTAAAAATTATGGAAAATGGAATTATAATTTATTAATTCAGCTGAAATTGAAAGATACGCTACAATAAAACAAACTTTATTAAAGTTATGCTGTATAATGTTAAAATGTAGGTACTTGAGGTAGAAAATGTCTGGTTTTGTTTGTTAGAAACTTGTGGCACTTGTGACAAGCGTGAAACCAACTTGAATGAGTTTGAGTATTGCACAAGATTCCCTTTTGTTTAAAGAGAAAACATGGATTTTTCACTAAAAGTAAGTATTTTAAATTTTAAATAATACAATAAAAAATAACGAAAATATATTATTTTAAAGTATGAAGTAAAACAGGTAAAATTTTACGCGCTTATATTCGACTCTTTGGTAAAAAAATTGTACTACTTAATAATAAAATTAATAAATGAACGAATAAATAAATAAAAATAATTGATTTAAATTTCGATTTAGTTTAGAATTCGCAGTTATTTTCCAATAAACAATTTAATCGTTTTTATTGAGAAATTGTAAAATTTCCATCATTTCTTATATTATCAACTTTTCATTGTTTGGGAATTATTCAAGAATCCCGCCTGGTGTCAATTTATCTTTATGTATTAAAAAGTTTGCACGCAAAGCTTACCGCGTAAACTTATTACTGAAAAATTATCGGGAAAGATAAACGGTTTGAGAATTTTGATACTTCACAATGCAACTCCTACTATATGGTGTAAAACGAACATTAATTTCAAGCAATATAAATTTTAATTGCCAACCAATTAGTTCTTCTCTAATGAAGCATGAGTTGTGTCTAAAAACGTTCATTAGCAAATTCGAAAATTCCCTTTTATTCAAAAACTTCGTTTCACATTCAAATTTGATATTCGATATATTTGTGGCAATCGAAATGAAACCATAGAAATAATCTGTATGTAAAAACATTTAAAAATACAATTCAAAAGCCAGAGGTAGTAGGAAAAAATTGTTTTCAATTATGCAAATTTTTGTGAACTTTTCAAAATGCAAAGATGTTTAATATTTGGATACATAAAATTTTGAATTCTGATATAGAAAAAGTAATCAATTTATTTACAATTTTATAATTCTTGAACAAGATTAGGATGAGGAAAAGACACAGACAATTTTTTTTTAAATTAAAACAAAAGAACGCATTTCTGTCTAATGTTTAAAAAATAAACAATTTTCGCCGTTTCTTCAAAATCCACTCTTGGGATTATTTGAATTTTTGATTTTCTTTATATTTTTCCGTATTTTATAGTTTTATTCGTATAAAATGTTTTTTATTCATAAAAAAGTTGTTTTTAAAAAAAACAAATTGTTTTTAAAAATTGTTTTTAAAAAATTGTTTTTAAAAAATTGTTTTTAAAGAAATATATTATTCAAAAATACTCACGTACAACGTGATGGTTGCAATGTTCTCGTTGAAAGATTCACTGAATTATATTTTTCGAAAGACTTTTTTTCTTTATTTTATTTTATAATTATGATTTTTTTTTTTTTTTTTTTTTTTGCCTAAAACCAATAGTTTTCTTTTATTAATGAAGAATTGAGACTTGAATATTTGGGGATGAAGTGTGAGATATGAACTGCTCGAAAAGCAGCGTGCTACTGACTAAAAAGCAAGAACCACCCTGACTAAAGGTAGAATTCACCCCCCATTGGTCGATATTCGCGCATCCACGTGGTGAAATCACACACTATGACAGAATAACTATTTTCTTTTCAAATTTCTTTTCTTGTTTCCGACAATAATAACAGTATTACAATCTTACAGGAGAGAAATTTTCATCCCCCTGGACCAATATCACTCCTCTCGCTCTAGAATTAATAATAATTAATGTTTCCAAGTTGAAAAATAATTGATCGTCCTTTTTTTTAAATAGATATATATGCTATATCGCATCAAGTCGTGTTCAAATTCTCGCATCCTATCTCTATCTGCAAATCAAAATAGTCCAGAGATCCAATTAACTTGGGTCCAGTTAATTTACATTTTACTCCGATTCAACATGCGGTACAATTTCAATTGCCTAAATTTAATCCTTATTTATGCCGGGGAATATCATTAATTCGGATTATTGTTAGAATGTACGTTAATTTCTTTTTGAATATATGCCATTATACAATGATTTCGGATATTTAAACATGTTTTACTGGAATTTAAGAATTTCATCTTCTATTTAGTTATTTCTATACATTTTGATGGAATTTTAAGTATTTTTGGTATTTTTAAATTTTAACAATCGAATTTATTTTGGATTTTATCATCTAATTTGTTAAATCTTAAATTTATTCAAAAATTCAGAAAATTCAAATATGCGTCAAATTGAAAAATAAATTTCGTCAAAAATTGAATTTTTCAATTATATACTCAAAGTGAAAGTTGAAATTCGAATTTTGAGTTATTCTAAATTTTGGGAAAATAGGCTCGAAATTGTGTTTAAAGGTTTAAACACTTGAAAAGTTTCGAATACTTTTTTCTTGGCGAATATCGCTGAAGCGGGAAGAAAAATAATAATAGAAGGATCTATTCAAAGTGCACCAAATTCGTTTTTTTTCTTTTTAAATTAAAAATAAACTCTACTCTTCAATCTTCATTGCATTCAGATACTAAAAGGTTCAAGTTTATTAAGGTTAATTTAGGAACTAAATTTAGTACATTGAATTTCAATCTAAAAAGAATTTTACACGGAAAGGTAAGTTGTATTTGAATATCGATATCTCCAGTTCTCAATTTTACCTTTCAAATATTTCACAGGTAACGGAATGTATTCTAAGAATTCTTTTTATGGTTTATCATTTTTTGAATATCAAAATTCAAATATGTGGTAGCATTTGCATTTTTCAATAATGTTTGATATCCGCTTTCAATTATACAATTCTTTTACATACATACAATGTGGAATTGTTTCAAACAATAAGCAAAACTTTGTCGAAATTCGAATCTAAATTGAAGCCATCAAAAATTTTTTTCTTAAACAAAAGTTTTATTTTTTGTAGATATTAATTGATATTATAAGAAAATATTTGCTTGCAAGAGGAAATGCAATTTTTCTTTCAAATATGCTTCTTTGTTGTGAATTTTCTACTCGAGTGCAGATACATGGAGCATTTCCCAAAACATCATGTTGTAAATTAGCGCTTTTAGTTAACGACCAATAAGCAAAATGCACATATATACATAGGCTTATATTGACTAACAGGAAATTCAAAATTCAACTAGTGTTCACCATTAAATCGATATACATACGTATAGAATTCTGCTCCACTCAGGCAAATATCAACCATTATAATTGTTCTCCATTGTGTCATTCCCATCCCAATGGGATTTTAACTGGACAGTATATGTATAATTATGCCAAAATTTGTAAAAATTAATGTCACTTTATTTTTGAACAATAGTTGAATAATGTGTTTATTACTTTATTTAAAATTTAAATTTATAAAATTAATTTCCATCATCTTGTCCCAACAGAACACGTATTATCCAATCTCGCTCTGAAAATTTATTACCTTCATCTAAATTTTTCAAATTAGTGTCCAATTCATTCTTGATGGATGTGTTTTTCAAATAATTCGAGTCATTCTGTAAAGAAATTATTTCATACTAAAAACACTGAATACTGAAAAATATTGGAAAATATTTTTAAAAATGTAAAAAATATTGTCATCACCATTTTTCGTGAACGATTATATTCTTCATTATAATATCGAGCACCATTTTTACGATATTGGGGAATCTCTTTCGTTCCATGAAGAATGAGAGTAAAATCCCCTAAAGTTCCATTATTTGTCGCTGGACCAGTCTGAGTAAAACAAAAAGTTGGTTCATCATAAATTTATAAGAAAAGAAAAAAAAAACTGCAGACAGATTTATCGTACAATATATTAACGAATAATGAGGTCTAATAAATTTTATAATATTTTACGCGCGGTTCATTTTTATAATTTTTTTTTTTTTTTTTGAATTTTGCGCAGTTATTCAATTAAGTGTGAATAAAATTGATAACTTTTCTGTGTTTACCACATCCAATATTTCAAGAAGCCAAACCCCGTGGGGATTTTCACCCCAAGTTGCTACTGACATGAATTTCCACTTTGTGAAACCATCTGATGATTTGTCTAGAGCTCTTGGATTCAGGATTTCTACCTTCGTACCTATGGAATTAAATTAATTATCATTTTATTTAATTATTTTATTTACGATACTCTCCAGTCTTTTTACGAACTGAAGAATCAATCTTGTTCCAGTTCTTTCCTTTCTATCTCAAATGTACACTTTCAATTATTAATTTCATCAATTATTATAAAATTATACTTTAAAAAATTTTGTTTAATATCGGAGTTTTAAATTATTAAAAAGTTTTACTATTGACACTGTGAATAGAATTTGTTTCTAATTTGTATATTATATTCTAAAATCATTGCTAGATTTTTTCAAAATTTTACAAAGATTCAGAAGTTTTCAGTTTTTATTCTCAATTTCAAATATATTTTTAAAAAGGATAATGAAATAAGTAAAAAAATACTTGTAAAAAAAATATGTTTATAACGAAAAATTACCTGTGCGTGTTTTTTTTATTGATTGTAGTGTCAAAGTGTGCGTGCGATAATAAAATTTTATGACACACAAAGTTACAGAAAAGAGAGAATAAATGCATTTTATTGTAGTAATTAAGCGACACTTTTTAACGAGAGAAATGTCATGTATAATATGTGAAATATTAATCCACAATGTAAAAGTAATCGAAACAAATTACATATAATTTCATCTCATATTTTTTAAACTTCATCGCAAATTATTTCTACCATTTAATTTCAAGTACTATTTCACTTTTCAAGTTGAGTTCTTTCAGTATATAAAAAAATAAATGAATGTTTATTAAAAATTCTCTGTGGCTTAAATGATTTTTCAGATGGACAGAAATATTTTATTATTTCCCAATGGAAATCACTGCATGTTATGAATTTTCATTTAACTTTTCATTCAAATTCAATTTTCTGTTATTTCACATCAGAATTTGTTTTTATTATTGTGAATTTAAACTCTCGCCAAAAAATAAAAAATACTTAAAAATAATAATTCTTTATAAATTCTTCTGTACTTGAGAAATAATTGGAAATTTAATTTTTCGTTTTTAAAAAAGTTAATCAAATTTTATGTATTTTTGTATCTTTTTTTTCTAAAATTGAAAAATGCGTCATTTTATGGTATACGCATTGTTATTGCAGGGAAATGGCTTGAAATCAGATATACCTGAAGGTGCTGTCAAATGCATTTGAAGAGAGCCACGGATGCTGTATTTCATGTTCGTTTCAACTTGAATGTGTTCTAAGAAATCTATGTCTTCCTCGAAGCTAACACTTTCATTCATGTGAAATTTCAAAATTCTTGAGCTCCCGTAACTCAGACTTGAGTTATATCTAGAAAATATTCAAAAGTGGCAGAAATACAGAAATATTTTCAGAAAAGAAGGCAAATATAAGTTTTTCATATTAAAATGAATGTGTGTTTGTATTTGTGTGTAAATCGTCCACATGACATGCATTTCAAATTGGGTAAAAAAAATTCCATTCTAAAAGGGAAAATATTAAAAAAAAATTTCCAGGGTTGACAATATTTGATTTTTTTTATAAAAGGGATCCTTTAATGTTCAGGAGGTAGGTACTTTAGCAAGCGTCTAATGAGCTGACCTTTCTCTCAAAGGGTTATCATCTCCCAGGTGTGGTTATCGATTATTGGATGACTTTCCTGCAGAGTAATCTATAATATCATTATTTAAATGCTTTTAAAAATTATGATTCGATACATTATTTATTTAAAAATAAATTTAAACTTGTTTCAGCTATTAATCACATTAGTATCCAGAAATTTAATAATTTTCTATAACATTTTGAAATAATCCACAGTTAATTAGATTTAATTTACAATGAATTAATCAATTCCCCGTGAAAAATTTTGAATATTTATTTTCCAATTGAGGAAAATTAAAATTTTTCATGAAATATATTTTACAAAATTCTATCAAGTATTTGATTTTCTTTCTGGAATTAAAAATGTAAAATCTCTCATACGTTGATATATTTTAAGAACAAAAATTAGTCTAAATTTTTCAGTGAAATCTCTTTTTTTTAAAAACTGTTTTCATTTGAAAAAGTATATATAAAAATTTCCATTGATTTTGGATTTGGAAAATAATAATATTTCTACCAAGTGGGGATTTGCGAGAGTTAAATTCTTTACTCGAGGAGATATTCCATATTTTCAACTCTTATTGCACTGGCAATATAATATGCATATATAAAGTAAAGTGTACTTGACATCTCATTAAATTTAACGAGTCACGCTAAACGTCTATGAGATGGTTCATACAAGAATCCTAATAACATTTACCAGTCATCATAAATGTCAGTTGAAGTACAACTTGCAAACACAAAAGTTGAAATATCATCCCATTTCCTAAACAATAAATTGCCTTTTCTGCTTATTTCACAAAGGCACAAATTTTTCATTTTCTAACAAGAATTTCTCCATTATACGGAAAAGATGTTTAAAAATTAAAACACAATTCCCGGAATTAAAGTTGGAAATTCTCGTGACTGAATTTGTATATAAATCTTACCCAGAATCAGCTTGAATTCTATAGATATTCTTGTTCGGAACTGTTGTCCAATTATAACCGGCAATCACTAGAGAGTAAGCGTTCATTAATCCAAAGCCAAAACGTGGGTTGTACCAGAATTCAGCGGAATTTTTAAACCATCCCAAATTATCTCTGGAAAAATGATAGAAAAAAAGAAAAGGAAAATTATTTCTAATTGAAGAAGGTCTTTAAATTATTCAATTCATTGAAGATCGTTGAAAGAATATATATACACGACACAATGACGTCATAAATAAATTTTCATAAATTAAAGAAACTAGAATTTTTTTAAAATTATTTTTACAATTTAGTGCGGAATTTTCTTTTTTTTTGTAGAATTATTAAAAAGGGAGTTTTGTAAAATTTTTTAATTCGAGTTGAGAAAATGTTTCCGCCTCTTAAATTAAAACTTGTATTGAAACTTTCAAGGAGGTGAATTGACTATATGCATATTTTATTATTTTGAATAGAATCCTGATGGTAATTATAACCGAGTGAAGAGGATCATTTGGCGGTGAGTTGTACGCGTTTTTTTTTCATGGTTAGTTTCACGGTAGCTAAAGATTTTCCGTTGAAATTCAGCGACCCAGATTTTCTTCGAGTACATACCTGAATGAGAATGGCATGCCTCTTTAATTTAGGGTCTAAGGTCGTCGCGGGTTACGAGGACGAAAGTGTGAAATGAAATTTAAATCTTTACCTAAGGGGACTGTATTCCGATGTGTACACTATAAGATGTTGAACATCTCTCCATGTTAATTCCTCACTGGAAAATATTTCATAAATATTATATATATATATTTGTTATTGTATTTGCAGTATTTAATATTTAATCTTTTTATATAAGTATTTTTAGCCCTAAGGTAAATGCACCAGAGAAGTTTTTAATATTTATTTTTCTTCTTTTATTATAGAGAAGAAATCAAAACCCTCTTTTTTAAAAATTGAAAAGTATCGCAAACGTTTTTTTAAACAATTTTCTAGCTTTTAGCTTTTGACATTTGAGTACGGAACAAAAGAATTTAATTTCAAAGTTAACCGTGCTTTGAAAAATGCAATATGTCTACATGGAAAATAAAATAACAAATAATATTTTACAATTGGCTTTATTATTTAGCTTTTGCTGTTTAAAGTTCAGAACTGGAAAGATGTTTTTTAAATATTTTAAATAAATTGTGAAAACTTTTTGTATGGAAAATTTTAACTTGGGACATTTTTATTTTTATAATTTATAGATAAAAATTAAAAAATAAAAACTATTAGCGAAATTAATTTGAACTTTTGTTTTATTATATTCACACTACAGTTATAATTGTTAATTATTATAACTGGTGTATTTACCTTAAATATTTAAATAATGATAAATACTTAATGGTCACATATATATTTTTGTATCAATTTTTCTCCTTCAGTGCGTTACCCAACATTCTAACTCTCTAATCTTGTAATATCGACATCAACCCAAAGATTGAATTTTCATTAACGAAAACTTTAATTTTAAGTTGAATTATTAGTAAACAATCTACTATAAAAAATATTTAAAAATATTTTTCTACTAATTTTACAATTGCTAATATTCGCAATTGCGAGATAAAATTCTCAATTTTAGTTCTTTAATAAGTTAATCAGTGCGTTTGTTTATTGAGTTTGAGTTAAGTATCTACTTATTTTGCATGAATTAACTGTGTCAAAATGAGGTTCATAAAGTTAGTTGACGAAAGCTGTTTGAAACTTCATTATCACATATACTCAAACTTCTGTATTTGAATATTTCTAAGCATTATTTCTCTATAAACATTATAATACATGAAACTAGATTTATGTAAATTGAAAATATTGCCAAAAATACAATAACATCAATATAAAATTAAAAACGAGAGAAAAATGCATACAAAATTCATTAAAATTAATATAATTTTTTAAGGTAAAATTGTACTTTGCTTGAAGAGCCAGAGCTAAAATGCCTGCAGCTAATGGGGCAGAGGCAGATGTTCCAGTGTGCTTTATTGTGCACTTATTTTTTAAATCTGTTGTTACCTGAAATTTAATGTCTCTGTAAATAAGTTGTTAAAATAATAAACAATTGTTTATATAATATCAAAACAATTAAAGCATCAAAAAGAAAATTTTTTATTTTAAGAAAGACTTTTCTATAATATAAGAAATTTTTCTTTCCCTTATGAAGGAAAAGGGTGAAAGAAGAAAATTTATCTGGTGAAATATTTATAGAAGGGAAACTTACAATCATTTGATCGTGATAAGCTCCACTGCTATAAGTTGTTGCAAGAGTTGCTGAACATCGTTCACCATACCAAGGAAATCTTCCAGTTTGGCTGGCAGATCCTACTGCCACTGTGTAAATGCTACCAACATAACCATCACATCCACAATCGTCAGATTTTGATCCTCCATTTCCGGAAGCCCAGACATATATGCTACCCTTTCCTTTACGACCCTGACAAATCAATGTTTTATCATCTCAGGAAAAAAAAACACACAAAAGTATATTTTTTATATTGCGCCACCAGGAACTTAAACTCTTTTGTATAGAACATTTATTAGCCAGTACAAAAAATAAATAAAACACTATATAACATTCCTAACTGCGGAAAATTGAACCAATGAATTAGTAAAAAGTATAATTAATGAAGATGTTTTACTAATTCATTACAGCAAAATTTAATCAATGATGAGCGAAAGGACAGTTAGTAATTCAAATACGAAGTTGACAGTTTAAATTAAATAGAGAACAATTAATATGATTTAGGTATTAATAATTTAATATTCAATATTTAATATTTAATATTCAATATTTAATATTTAATATTTAATATTTAATATTCAATATTTAATATTTAATATTTAATATTAATAATCATATCCATATGAATTACTAAAAAAAAATAATCGCTCCCTGGTTTTAATTACATTTATTGATTAGTATTACAGTATTTATTTCTGTCCTGTAATAAGAGATAAGAGAAGGACGACGAAAAAGAATATTTTAAATTTCTAATTCTAATATAATAATAAATACTATAATTTATAATAAAAGAGATGTGCGAAATAATACGAATAAGAGATATCGAAATAATATAATTATTACTTTGCTATTAAAGAAATTATTCTTTGTGAAGAATTTGCATCTCACTACTTTTGTTTTATTTATCACAAAAAGAATAGAATTTTTTGTGGAGAGTACTTTCTTGCATTTCCTTAGAAATCAAGTTGAATTTAGGAAGCTGCATGATGTTTGCCTTTCATTAAGAAAAGTAAAGAGTGCTTTTTTACTCTCCAGAGTGAGAAAAGTTTCGAGGTCATTGTCGACACATATGTTACACATTTTCTCCTCTTTTGGATGATGCACACATGTTATAACTATTAAACATCCAGCAGAGCTTTGCATAAATTACTTTAAACTAAAAACGAATTAAATTTCTTGTGTCATATAGAAGAGCAAAAAGAAAAAAGAAATTTTCATAAATCTTTGCATTCGCATGAAAATTATAAATGAGAATATTAAAAATGTAAATATTAAGAGTATTTAAAATCCAGAGAGAACTATTGATTCGCTAGAATGCACTTTAAAATTGGTTTTCCTTCTTCATTGTTCATTCAATTAAAAATTAAGGTTAATAGCCTCAATAGACTTATTCTCCCGCTGCAATATAATTCTCAGTCTGTTATTTTAATCAAATTAGAATGGTAAATTCTTCAAAATTATGCAATCCACGTTTGTAGAGTTTTAAATTTAATCAACTATTTTTGTATTTTAGCGTCGGGGTGGGGGCTACGCACTTGAAGTTGGATAATTTAAAAATAAAATAATTCTATTCTTAAAAGAAAAATTAAAAATGTATGAATTTGGAAGAATTTAATTAGAGTGAATTAAAAAGTAAAAGAGGAAAGATCTGATAATAAAAATAAGAAGTAATTTTTAACATTTGGTAAAATCCTCGTGGTGGAAATAAAAATTTGAAATAGTTAAACATATATGTATATTAAAGTAACAAAGGGGTTGAAATAGTTTTTATATGACCTGATGATACAGGTCATTGGGGACAAGACTAACCTGTTTGACTCCCCTTTCGAGTGCTTCAGAGGCCAATCTGCCCGGTGCTTCTAAACTTTTTCCATCGTCTGCTGGACCCCACGATGCTGTATAAATATCGACCAATTCTGGCTTATAACCGAGAGCTTCACCTTCGACCCGGTCGTTAACAACTCCGTCTAGCATTTTAATTCCGCCAATTGATGCCTCAAAAGCCACTCCAACACCACATTTTTTATTGTCAGCTTCCATTGCTATTTCCCCAGCGCATCTGGTACCATGTCTATTTAATCCTAAAATAAAATTCTCTCATTATTTTCCTTCTTTTTTTTATTTTCGCAAATACTCAATTTTTATTTCTTTAAAAAAAATATATAATACATATATTTCCCTGCTTTTTAATGAAAATTACGTGCCTGTTGATTCGTAACGAGGTATTGGATCATTATCCTTGTTATTAACATCATAACTGATTTCAGGATCCTGTTAATAATTTCATAAACAGTAGAATAATATTAATTGGAAATTTAAGTAGATTTAATAATTATTTATTATCTTTGTTCATGGAACAAATGATGTCACATAAAGTTTAACACATATATGCGCAGAATTTGTAACATATGCGAGAGAATTTAAATTATTTATTAGTATATCTGTGCGTGAAACGTTTAATTATAAATTATTTATAAGCTTCCAAATTTTGTTTGCGGATTATTTAATAATTGAAATATTGTTTTATTAATTATGCATCGATTATTATATATATGAAGTTTTATTTATTTTCACAGACTTTTGCTTTCGGTAGAAAAATTATTAATAAGAATAATTTAGTATAATAATGATCAAAAAATTGAATTTTTACATTAATTCGTATACGGGAAGAAATCTTTATCTGGAACAGCGAAAGTTTTCTCTATTCTATAGAAACATTTCGTTGTTCCAGAGATACTTATCGCTGTTCCAGATAAAGATTGTTTTCCGTGAATGTTTATTAATTTTAATAATTATAAGTAATAATAATCGAGTTATTGATTATTAATTATTATTATTATAATTCTTATTGTTATAATTCTTCTTGTTCTTATTATTATTATTATTATTATTCTCATTGTTATTATTCTTATTATTATTATTTTTATTATTCTTATTGTTATTATTCTTATTATTATTATTTTTATTATTATTATTAATTATTATTATTATTTTTAATTATTAATTATTAATAAAATTAATATTTTTTGTAATTCTCTTTCTTTGTTTATAAAAAAGAAGAAAAATGGTACATTCCTGGACATCTGTCGGGGGCATTTTTCAACTGTTTAAAACAAAGTGAACTTACGTAATTATTTCGAAGATCATCGTGGGTATATTCGAGACCATCATCCAAAACTGCAACCCTTATGCCTCGACCCGTTATCCCCAGTCGGTATAGGGGTAGTACATTCAGATCCAGTTTAGGGAGGTTTCTATTTGATCGTGTGTCTTGCTAAATCACAAGATAACGAATTTTTTGTTTTACAAAATAGTTGATAATTTCATAAAAATTGAACATAGAAGGAGCGCGCTACAAATTGAGTCTTTTTTTTCATTTTTTTCTTAAATAAATAAAATTTTAAAAATTAAGTCAACTTGAATCTTTTGCTTTTTTTAAAAAGCTATTTCGTTTATTAAAATTAATTGTTACTTTTAATATTTTAATTAAGAAACTAAAGAAATGAATTAATTTAACAGATGAAAAATTGAAATTACCTTTTTCAAAACAAGTAAAAATTGAGATAAAAAATCGTTACCAAATACCATTCTTGATCCCAAAGTTCATCGTTGAAAACTTTCACATTCTCTGATTCATCTATTGTTAGAGTATTAAGTTTTGCTTTATTTTTATCAATTTCTCTCGAACACTGACCATGGCAGTCAGAATTGAAATCAAAAGGCAGTCGCTTTTCTCTTATCAAGGGCTTTTCTGATTCAATATCGTCCAACACGATGTAATCCCTCTTATGACGGGTAATAACTTTTTGTTCTTCTGCCCACATTATCTATATTTCAAAATAACAAAATAAAATCAATAACAGAAGTAGTAGAAGCAGCAGCAGCAGTAGAAAAATATATAATAATTGGATTGGCGGAAAATATATATTAATAATATAGAAGAGAAAAAAATATATATTATTTATACCTTTGATGTTGAGTCTAAAAGTTTTAACGAGTGAGAAATTCCCCTTTTTCTTTGATCTGGATTTTTGCTTTTATGCCATAAATATGTATTCTCAAATCCAAGAACCTGTGAGAAAAAATTCACTATAGTAATCAAATATACTTATAGTGTCTTTTTATTTGATATTCATATGTTTTTCATATAGAGAGAATAGAATTTCACTAATGTATATAGAAGAATACAATAGTATATTTTATTTTGCAAAAAAGATATTCATCTGATGATGAATATCACAGAAACGTTGCAAAATGATACTGCTTTCTTGGATCATTCTACAAATTGATCCAAAATGCGGTATCATTTTGCAACATTTTGATCCCTTTAGGTTTTCAGTGGCAGATTTTATAAAATTGAAACTTTGATTTAATGTTTGATGCTATATGGATTGTTATTATAATTATATAATTTATTCAGTATAATTATAGTTATTGTTAATTTTTGTTAAATAATAAAAATATTAATTTTTGTTAAATAATAAAAATGTTAATTTTTTGTTAGATAATTTTTGTTCAAAGAAAAACTATTTTCGTAATGATTAACGGTTATTTTAAGGGGTGAGTGGACGTCGCGATGACCCACCCTTAATAACTCAATAAGGGACGCTTTTACCAGGACTACATAAATATAAAAGAAGTCATCCTGTACAATATATAGTGTTAAGTTAAATTTTTTTTTGTATTTAAGAAAAATGACCAGTGTGGCATTTGTAGGGCGTCCAGACATCGATACCGACAGGTGTACATGGCAGTGAATGGTGCCTTTGTATTTGAGGGTTACGATATTTGTATAACGCCAGTCACATATGGCTCGTTTTTGTCAGTATATAGACCTCCTAGCACTTTATGGCTCCTGTCTACCATTCTCCTGATACTTAACTGTCCGATAAAAAAACACATTTAGCTTGTGTCAAATGATATTTAGTTAAAAAAAGTATTTTTCATTAAATAAATTGAAATCGAAAAAAATTTACAATCAAACTCAATTTTTTCACTTACGAACATTTAGGCCCCGATGTTAAAATCATTGTTAATTGTTGCTCAATAATGAACAATAAAAATTAATCAAATATATTTTATTTATTTTTATATAGAAAATATAACAAAATTAAATTAAATTACATTGGAATTCGAAACCGGAATGAGTTTAAAAACTAGAGAACACGTACTACATGAAGTATATTAAATTTCATGCGGTGTATTTTTAAGGGGGAATAATTTTTTTTATTAAGGGAATTTAAAAGTTAAATTCATTTTTATGCTCTTTGATCGACAAATGTGGACCGTAATTTAATCAGTGGAATTTTATCGATATTTAGTGATGTGTGAATTATCTTATTTATTCTACAAGTGTAATTTTATTGAAAATCAGTGAAAAAAGTTTCAAGCTGTGAAATATAAAATCAATGTCAACTGAATTTCATTCTTTTTTTTATTCTCTCTAAATCTATTAGCGAAAAGTCCTCATTTTCATTAGTGACAATTTCAACTGGTTCAGTTACTTTTTCTTCAAAACTTTATCAAAAAAAAAAAAAAATAAGAACTAAATATTTGTAAAGTTTTACTGAAAATTGGGCAAAATTTTTAATAGTTTAATATATTTAAATAGTGGATTAAATTTACTAATTTAGATTTAGAGATTTTAGTATAAAATAATAATTCATTAAATTGTTTTTTATTTTATTACCTTGAGTGATTGTTGACTTGAATATTTTATTAATAATTAATAAGTAAAATAATAATTCTGGGATGCGATTTTGTAATTGCATTTTGACTTTCGATTTGATATTGACTTTGACTCATAAAATTCCAATTTGTCAAAGTGAAATTACAAAATCGCACCCCTGTGAATTTTCTTGTTTAAAAGAAGAAAATTTATTTTTGGTTTTGAAAAATGATTAAAAAATTTCCCTTATTCAAATTTTCGATATTTGCCCACAGTCAAAAAGAGGAAATTTTCATATCGAAGAAACAAACAAAAAAAAAGAAGTGAATAGAGTCGCAAAAAAGAAATATCGCATTAGGCAATCTTTCGCTTAAGAAAAATGGATTTGTACGCGTGACAAAGGTTAGAGCAGTTTAGCCTTAAAATCCATGGGCGGGTAACGATTTAAATACGGATTCATCGTGGGTGTGATAATGGGGATTTTGCATTTCAGGTAAAGTTGGTTTGTCTGAGATGAACGAACTAGCAGAGTCATTACATGACGATCAGAGGACTATCCATCTTATCGGTATTCAGATTGTGTCTTCTGACTCCTGGGGGATGAAAGGGGTTGAAAAATGGTCGAATCCGAACTGAGGAGGGTTATATGGTAGAGGGAAGAGAGGGGGAGATAGGGAATGAGGGAAATAGAGGGTCGAAGGAAGGGAAAATAGGAGAAACATCCAAAGTGAGGGCGAAGGAAGAGTGAGGGGATGAAAGGAGCAAGAGGGATGCGAAATCAAGAGGGGGTGGGGGATTTAGACGAGATATTTTCGCAGTCCATTTGTTTTGATCGGATTTCAAACTGTCTCCGGTAATCTCGTGTCTGTAAGCCTTCGCAGGCGTTGTCAGAGACCCAAATGTCTATATCAAGTCGTTTTTCTTAGCTCTACTTTTTATTGTCTTTGTTTTCTCAATTCAATTATATTCTAAAAAAATTAATATTCTCGATTGTTTGATTGTTTCCAAAAAGAATTTAATTTCTCTCTCCTACTTTTAATATTTTTTAAATTTTTATTTATATTCAATAGAAAAATGAATATTCTTTTCCCAAAAACAGGAAATTGACTAACAGTTTTCTTTATATTATAAATTTTGCTGTTGAAAAGTATTGCTTGTTATTTTTCCAAGAAACCAGAGAAGAGCAAAGCATACCTTGAAAAATGTGGTACTTTAATCAGATTTTATATTGTTCTCCATAATAAGAGCTTTATTCATTTTCCGAGGATAAACAACGTCTAAATTATTATCTGTGGAATTCTCTTGTCTCAAGAACAATAGAGACCCAAATCTCTTACTCTTCCCATAATAAGGCGCACACGAAACAAATTTCAGAACTCATAAAAGACTAAAAACGATGATGAAATATAATAAATGAGGGAAAGTTTCTTAAGGAATTTATCATCAATAAACATTAGGGGTTAATGGCACTTTTTTCTCATCCATAGTAAGAATCTGTCATGTTTAAAAATCCATTTATTTTTTTTGTCTAATTTATTCTCTAAAAATTAATTTAAGGGGAGGAAAATTGAGATTAAACTATTGATCTTATCGTTCTTTTTCCATGGGGGGGGGAGTGATTCGACAGCAATTATTAATGACATGCGTTAGTGATTTGGTCACGACAGTGTATATATGGATTGCTGATTCAGCGTAAACGTTTGCCGGGTAATTGAAATAAACGACAGGACACCCTTGCGCCTCTGAACAGCCATAATGAACTATCCGTTAGGAAGAACGACAGACGTCACAGGCGCGATGTTCAGCTTCCCATTTTGCCTTCGTTAACTTTCGACCTGAATCTTCGTTGAGAGTTTGCCACCAGCAACTTCTCAGTCTCGCCCAGATGCCACAAAATCATGAACGACATTCAGATATTACCACTAGTGAATGTCTACAGTTGTACCTAATAGTAGTTTCATCAGAGTCTCTTCATCATTTCTATATATACAAAAGCGCAGAGAATTGTTACATATTCATTAAACCTGTTTTCAATATTTTTCGAGAAAATTATTCCCACAGGAAATAGAACTGATTGGAGATTTTCATTATTAAGGTAACATGACGTTTAATTATTCAGTGATACCTGATAATAGATTTCGTCGCAAGTTTTAGATAATACCGGTGACAGACGTTTTACACAGGACGTCTATATATACGAGACGTTAATTTTGAACAATTACCGGAAACTTGAACAATTCATTCGACACGTAAATCTGAAATTCAACAATGTTGGAGAAGAGAGGGACGTGACTTTCGAAATGGTCTTTGCTCTTGAAACAGTTCTTGTTCTAAGTTTCGAGATTTGCAAGCATGCAGCTCGACAATTATCACTACATTTTCAACAAGCGGTCCGGCTCGTTTTGCAACGCTAGTCGAGAGGAGTCGTATGTGGGGAGCTTTACATTTTCTGTAGGGACATTAGACGGCATAATACCAACGACCAATGTATAATTACGCTAACATAGAGAGTGCCCATGATGACTCCCTCCATGGACCGTATATATCTCGGCACTTGTATGCAGTAGCCAGGGTTGCAACTGTCGACCGCATGCAATCCCCGATGCGCAACGCGTGTCACCTCACTTCCTCCTCCTCCTCTTTTTTTTCCCCCCCTCCCCTTCCCCTGTTACATTTTCCTTTCTCTATCCCCTTTTCACTATTCTCAACGTTGCATATCTTACGGTCCGACGTGTAATTATTTCATATAATTAAGCCCAACCGTATAGCAGTAGTGCGGATGCCGGGAAACGCTTCAAACGACGATGCGGATTTAATTGCGTGCCAGAAGTCGTGGAAGGCCGCGATTCTCGTACACACAGTGCATATAACCCGGCAGTATTTACATATGTCAGTGCCAGCTTTGCCCAGAAGTACATGCACCTCGAAACGCATTATCCCGAACAACGCTTTTACTTTATAAATAAAAGCAAAATTTACTGCACTCTGGTTTATTGAATTTCTCTATATAATATTATATAAAAGAAACGTAAACACAATCAAACATATATTAAATTCTTCATATTCTTCTTTCTTTCTTTCATCTTTTATATCAAATTATTCCGCCAGTCGCTTATCATAGGAAATAATTTTTCTACAATTCTCCATTTTATGAAAAAAATGTATTTTTTTTTAAATAAAAGAGCCCAGGTAGAGAAAATACAGTGCAAATTATCCATTTTTGTTTTTATGCACAAAAAAAATAAGAAAACAGTTTTTTTTTTAATTTCTTGGTGTTTTAAAATTGATTCTAAGAATTCTTTTTATTGTAAAGAAATTTTCAACCATTGCACAACAGAAAAAAATTCATCTGAAACAACCAAATTTCGTACTTTAATCAACCGTGAGTAAATGCTAGTTAACCAAATTAATTTGTTCGTTTCTATCCAAAAATTTGTTTCAAATGACCAAATTCTTTATTGCAGGAAAAAATATTTTAAACTGAACCAAAATATTTATTTGAATCAAATCAATTTATTTGAATCAAATAAATATTTATTCAGGTTGAATAAACTATTGAAACATCAAAATAATCCTAAAACTTGGTTCTAGAGGATTTGGTTCAAATTATTTGTTTTTTAATTTCATATTAAAGCTTTAAATTTGTACAAAATGGGGAAAATTTGAATAAAATTTATCTGAAAATGTATACGCACTGGGAAAATGTAATTTTATAAAATTTTATGCAAATTATCCCTTCAGCGAGAATTTAAACTTTAAATTAATAAAATCTTCTTCCTCGCGTGTTTCACATGAAGCATTTTCAGCAAATTCGTGTTTTTTATTATATATTTACAGAAAGGATTTCGATTTTCCAAATTTTCATTTTCACTGAAATATTCAATTCGATTAAAAATTAAATTCAGGAGGTATTTAACAGAATATTTTTAATTTAACAATAAATTTTTTTAATTTTCTTCAATTTTGTATCATTCCTTTTTTTGCCAACTACATCTCCTTTTAATTTTCATCTCTGCTTTCTAAATTAATCTATTCACCATTGAAAGTTTCCAGTATACTGTTTTTTATTTCTATATGGATTACAAATTCCGCTCTTTGCCTTTTACAGATTTACAACAACGGCGCAAAAAAAAGGGAGAGAAACAAAAAAGAATTTGTCAACTATTCTCTTTAGTGAATTATTATTGTTACATGAGATACAAACGAACAATTTAAATTTTATATATGATCAAAGAACCTTTTCAGCTGAGTTGGTATGTTTGTAATCCGGCTTTCTAACTGAACGAGAATGTAAAGAATTTTTTTTTTCTTTGTTTTTTTTTTTTTTTTGCGAATAACAAAACTGTTTCTCGTGTTTGCATTATTGTGAAATTTAATAAAATTTCTTAATAAATTTTTTATTTTCTAGTTCTTGCAATTAGCAGGATAATAATGAACAACGTTTCAAAGTATATGCAGATAAAATAAGTACCTACGAGGAAAATCAGTTTGAATATTGGTAAAACAGTTACTAAAACCATATTATATATAAAACTGTCGATATTACAAAATCATTTATATATAAAATTGAAATTTTATTTCTCAAGGCTATAAATATCGATTGAACTTTTATTTTTCCGCGTTGATATTGATATAATAATATTACTCGTTCTGTCGAAGAAAATTGGGTATCTGTACATTCACTACTGAGATATTCAAAGAAGTGCGACTAAAAATTTCTTGCAAAGGACATCATTAAAAAATTAATATAATTTTTACTGATATCAATTACAAAAAATTTAATTTTTTTTTGTATAAAACAGAATGGTAAAATTAACTTTCAAATATTCTTTGAATGACCCTAAAAAGGAAAATTGATTTATCTTGTGAATATTTAGTCCTAAAAACTTTGAATACTTAAATAAATAAAGAAATAAAAATAAATGTTGAAATCGTCTTTTTAGAGATGTAGAATTGTTTATTTTTGATATCTCCATTTTGCAAATACGCTTTTGTTGCAAGCCTTCTCGTAAAATAATCTCAGTAACGTAATTACTCACAAAGATTCATTATTTACCGGAAAAAAAAAATTGCAGTTGTATATTTTTCCAAGCGGATCAATATTCTCAAGTAAAACATAAAATGTTAAGGAAACCTCCTAGAAAAAATGAAACGTAAGCTCGGATTCGTGACGGAAAAACAATTCACGTGATTAATGAAAGAAAATGGTAGGTAGGAACGATTTTCTACATTTTTCCGACTCGCATGCTGATGAAAGGAATCGTTTCGTGCTATTTCTCCTTCCATATAAAACCTCGTAGTTTCTCTATATATAATTTTTCTTTTTCTTTTTTTTTTTCATAAATACTATTCAAAGGGTTCAGAAGTATAAGAATAACATTGGCTTCTTCTCGTGTTTGCATGAATCACTGCACACAATATAGTTATTGCGAATAGCTCATGCGGGTTTATATATATAATATTTCTGTGTATATTTCGACGTGTTTGGCGAACACTTGAAAATAAATTGACTCTTATCGGATTATCCTACATTCGTGCATACGTTCGCGAACCGAGTCACAGTCCGCGTAAGCAGAAACTACCGCATAAGTATATAAGATAACGTCAATAAGCTTGTATCAGATGCGGGATGTTGAAAGATATTCCAGAAAAAATTCACGCCCTATTGATTTTTTCTCGAAAAATTCTCTACAATTAATTTCCTATTAGGATAAATATTGTTTATGCCAATATATACTTTTCAATTTTTATATTTTTATTACTATTACTTTTTATTTTTTTATTTTTCCTTCTAGGTAACATATTATATTATTCCTTTATACTTTAAAATTGAATTATCTTGTGAATATTTTGTGTAATGATGAGGATAAGGGGGATTGAAAATATTTTCAATATTGCGTGTATGGAAGCTTAAAATTTAAATGGGGAATATAATATGCGACTGTCTATTCTAAGTTAAACTAAAATCGGGTTTTACAAAGTGACTAAGTTATTAAACAGTTGTGTAAGTTTTAATTGCATCCTCTCTACAGCATCCCTAACACACCTGCACTATAGAAGAAGCGTGAGCAAACTTATTCTTGGCAAGTTGTGCGAAAATCGCCTTTGTGCACGTGTGAACGATGCTTAATATTGTGACACTTAACCCAACTTCAAATAAGAGCTCGTTTTAAACCACAAACCATATACATTGGTGTACTTGGTTCTATTTTCGATAAAGGCACTTTGTGTGTTTTACTGCTATGTATTTATGTAAACTATCACACCGTTTACTCGAATTAGCGTTTGAACACTTATGCGGTAAAACGCCATAGAGTAACTAACTTTCCAAAGTCATTACATTGCCAAATTTAAAATTAAGAAAATTTTCCAATTGTTTCAAAAAAATGAGAATGTAATTCATTATTTCGTATTTGAGTATTAAGAAGATAATTCATTGAAATGTTCAAGACTCCTTCATATCAAGACTCATATCATTCACAATCGAAAAAGACGAGTAAGAAGTTAAATTTTTCCAAAAAAAAAATGTTTAAAAAAGAAATGAAAGAGAAAATTTTGCTGTCTGACAAAAATAACAGTAATGAAAAAGGCGTTTTTAATAGATGTAGGCTTAAAAAAATTTGTGAGTAAATTTCTTTTTACACAGATACTACGGGCTGTTAATTAAAATTTGTAATTATACATTCTAATTTAATCTAAACAAGGAAGTGTGATGTTAAAAAGTCACATTTCGCCACAGTGGATTTCTTTCCCACGCCCGCATTTTATGTGATAAGAGTTTCGTTTCTCTTTAATTTATGAATATTTTCTTTGTTTTCTTCAACATTTTGTATCGCAGTAAACAATTTATACAAAAATAAGATTTTTTTACACATTATTATAAAGAAGAAATAATTTTTCATTAAAAAACACAAAAGAAATCTTATTTTTGTGTATATAAATTGCAGCCACTGCACTGTGAACTCAAAAGTATCAAATTGATACCAAAAATTTGGAATCAATTTGACACTTTTGGTATCAATTTGATACTTTTATGCAGTGTGGTACATGTGCATGATTCGATTATCTCATTTCAAAAGTATATATGAAGTTTTATACAAATTTTTCCAAAACATCTTTCTTTCAAATTGAATAATAAAACGATTTGGAATATTGAACGTAATGAAGACGGGAGGATCAAGCGCCGATGAAATTTTATTAGAAAAGCTTGCGCTGTGCGTTAAGAATTCCGTTCCCAAACTATGTATATATGAAAATTCAATTAAATTCAAGTATTTTCATTTTATACGTAAATTCTTGGAATATTTAGATTCTATTTTAATTTTAAATCGCACTTTTTTTTTTAAAGTTGACACTGAGTTTTATATTTTAAACTTTTGTAAAATATGTTTTATGAGCTGCCTGGAGTATAAAAACTAAATTAAAACTCTCAGAAAAATGTATACACATATAGTCGTATATAGTGTTTGAGAAAATCAAATATTAATTTCAGTAGAACAAGACATTCACAGTCAGACGCAAATTAAGTTATATTAACTTTTTATATTGAGTGGAAAGTAAATATATAAAAATAAAATTTTTAATTATAATTGCGATAAAATTTTCAATTAAATAAACATTTGTACACGCATGAGAAAATATTCTGTGGTTAATTTGGAAACTCCTAGTTGCTAATATTTAACCAAGTATAACAATGATTACTTATAATCATGCTTGTAATATAATGTTGGTTAAATTTAGACAACGGAAATATTGCAAGTGCTGTATTAATTAAGTTTGGGTTACTTTTAATTAACATAATTTCTCAATATGCGAATTAAAAAATATAAAGTACAAAAAAAAAAAAATGAAAAAAAATAAAGGAAAAAGATAAATAAAGGAAAAATAAAACGTCTATCAATATTGATTTCAATTAGGAAAATTATGAAAATAAACTCACTTACAGGTCCCATATGGATGTAACCTGATTTCAATGCAAGTAGTGTGGATACTTCCGGTCCTCCTTCAATCCTCACCACCCATTCGTTTTGATAAACTGTTGAATTGTTAAAGTTTCCTTCGGCACAACTCGAATACAAAACGAGTAAAAAATAATAAAAAATAACAACGTATTGTAAATCTGATCTGAAAATAAAATCGGAATTTAACATTAAATAATTATCTCCTTGTACAATAATACATACCGAAGTATAGACATTTTATCCTTCTCGTTGTTAATATTTTTTTGGAAAAAATTATTAAAAAAAAAACTCGTTTTCACAGTCAAGTAATACTATTCAAATTATAAAAAATTTGATTTTTTTTCGAAGGAATGAAGGTGGGAGAGAAGAAAAAGAAAAAGAAGTTGCTGAGGTGTAACCGAAGGAGAAGCGAATGACAAGTGATCGGCCAGTGTGTAAAGCAATTAGTTGGACCGTATCTTTTGTTTGTCTCCCCACTACTTTTAAATCCCAAAGGTGGGAGAAAATAGGGGGTTGGAAAAGTGGGGAAGATACTGAGTGCATTTGCAAGCAAGAATGGTTTCGAGCTTTGAGAGAATTAAATTATATCCGTATTATTCGTGAGATCGATAATTGGATATTGCAGGGATTCGAGACAGGAAAACTGAATCAGGAAATTGCACATAAAGCCTTTGAGAATAGGAATTAATAAATAATCTTCCGAGATGACTCATTTGTTTCGGATTATTTACGTCAAAATATATACTTCAAAAATTGGGAAAAATTAATTGAAAATTACATTTTATTAAAACAAAGTAAGGCCATTTTATTATATAAATTTATATCTTTGTTTCCTGGGAAGATAGTTTTCATCATCATCACACTTTGATATATATATTACTATATATATATATGTAAAATTATAATTTGTAATATTCCAATGATAAGTTTCAATATGAACATTGATTTGAGCTTTTGTTTCAGAAATGATAAAATGTGTAATGCATTTTAGAGTGGAATTATATTTCCTTTAACGAACATTATCCGACATCATGACAGTATTCAGATAATCTCGTTATAGAAGTTTGCATTGGGTTAGGACATTGCAACGTATTTTCTGTTTCTGTCGGGGGTGAAACATCGTCTGAATTAAATGACTGAAAACTTGTTTCATTGTGGAATGAAATTGGTTTTCTGTATATAACTTATTTTATATACATACAAACATCTGTTTTGTTGTGCGCATTCTCAAAGGCTAAACTAAAGATTCAAACTAAGATTCAAGAAGGAATTTAAAATTTATATCGAATTAATAATGGAAAAAACTGTCGTTTTTTCAAAAAAAAATTACAAATCATCAAATGTTTTTGACTTTGTCCCACAAAATTTTGGTTCACGATTTTGAATAAATTCTCCCAACATGAAAAGAATTTCATAAAGTGATGATTCTATGCTCGGAATTCAATTTTTACTAAAAACCATAGGAAGAAAAAATTATTTTATCAGAAGGAAGAAAAATTTTGAAGGCATTTATTCGTCCCTTTGAAATTAAGATCTAAATGGGTCTGAATTTCACATTCTTTGCGAATTCAGATCTATAATAAATGTATCCTGAAGAAATGTGAAAGTCTCTAGGTCAAGTGAGTGTTAATTTTACTTTAAGTGGTTCAATTCGCAGTTCTGTTCTAAGTGACTTCAGTTTTCTTCAAAACAACCTCATTCATAAGGAAATCATGTTATCGAAATTTCCAATAAAATTGTTAATTATGAATATATAAAACAAAGCAATCAATATAAAATTAATTTTCATTCAAAACAAATAAACTTGAAATAATAAATTCCGAATTTGAATGAAATATCATTTAACTGACTCAAATAAAATTTATTAGTAAATATTTATTTGATAATATTCAAGTCTATTATCAAATAAATATTTGCGAACCAAATAATTTTCATTTAAATGTTACTGCAATTGAATAGAAATAGAAACTTTGCACAAGTTGTAATTTTTTTTTGTCCGTAAACCTAAAAGTAATGTATAAAATCAATAAATGTGACATTTCTTTCGCCATATTCTTTTTTTGATAATCTTTCCTGGACCCCTCTTTAAAAATTTCTCCCACTACATTCCAAATACTTCCGAGGAAATGTGAATTTATTGAAAATTAAGCCCGATTTTATCGCGTGGAAACTTTCCAATTTTCCACGGTTACTTTCTTATACTCTATTTCAAGCCTCGGGGAAAAAAATAGCGCCCGAGTCGAAGAGATCGACGAGGGCATTTTGTCTATTTCTAAAGGCCGACTGGAAATAACATTTATTCCATCCCTAATTTAAAATTCTCCCTCATAAACAAAATCGGGAAAATAAAATTAATTTTTTTGGACTCAAATATTAAAAAATCGGTGCTGTTTTCTATTTTGTTAGGTAATTAAGAAATGCTTTTTTTTGAGGAAAAAATAAATAGACATTTTTAATGGGAGATAATAAAAGAATTTAGTTCCAAGGCGGTGATTTATCAGCAATGAAAAATCTCTTTAGTGGTAAGATAGGTGGTCGTCTTGCTATCTGTGCAGAGGTAAGCTTCGGTTTCCCAGTGGGCATTTAGAACATCTGCTTCCACCAAGGACGAATAGAGGTTGAGGCAGTCCGGTGGCGTTGTTTGATAGAAAGGGGTATGGAAAAGAGAAAATAGGGAAAGGGTATCCAAACCGCACCGGGAATTTTAGTACTTCATGAAAATCACGTATACTGCATAGTGTTCAAAATAGTGACATTAAGCTCCGCTTTCTAATTAATTGCTTATCTCTGAAAATAGTAAAAAAAAGATGTATCGAAACAACTCTAGAAAACATTTTCTCCGAGTGAAAAATTTCTCTATTAATTAATTTATATTTATTTTTTATTTACAACTCTAAACAGTCTGGCGAACCTTCGGTCCGTCTTGTGATTTGGCATTACTAAAAATAAAATCTGAAATGTGAGAAATGTACGAAATGTCTGAAATGTATGAAATGTATCAGTAATTTCTATCTAAAGAATATCTAATTTGTGAAAAGAGAATTTGATGTCGATAAAATGGCAGAATACAAACAGAGATTTAAATAAATAGTACAGTCGTCATCGTCGGAGATTTAAGTTGCGGTAGCAACAAAATGGAAATGAGGACTGTAAAATGGAAAATGGAAGGCGGTATAAAATAGGAGCAAGTTTCCAAGGGGCTTGTGAGTTCTCCCCTTGACTCACCTCTCCGGAAAATAATGGTCGACGGATGCGCCTGTTGTTCCATTTTTGAGTCTGTAGAAATTCGTATATTTCTCGTATATTTACTGAATTCTTTTTCAGAAATAAACCTTTCATTTTCAAATTATTCTTTTGCAGCAACAATATTTTTTTAAACAAAATATAGCGCGATGGAAAATTTTCAAATTTTCTCCCTCCATGATTTTAATTTTCAATACATGTTACATTAACCCATCTCTAAATCTATAAATTCAAAAATAAATTACTATTCTTCGTTAATATTCGGTTTTAATAATTCAAATTTATTACTTACCTACGTTTTTCAAAAATAAGAGTGTGTAAAAATTGTATCTGATATAAAAATGCTAAATATTTAATAAAAATAAAAATCGAAATAAATTAGAGAAATCGATGCTGATTTTCATACAATTTCTGACAATTACATTATAGGAGAAATAAAGAAGAAAAAAGTTGCATCATGCAAGAGTGATTCAATTTTCCTGCGAGAAAGATTTCTTATTTCGATTTACAATCGAGAAAATCTTTTTTTTATTATTATTTTCTCCATTTTTTATGTGTTTTATTTTTTTAAACGTCCATTACGTTCTTATTATTTCTTCTATTATTGCGTTTTTTTTTTACAGTAACGCCTCTATTTATATTTTTTCATTCTTTTTCTACCTATCAACTGTTTGATATTTATTCTGTTATTTCAAGTTTTGATAAATTCAATTCATGTCACACAGTTTAGAGATTTTTCAACATCGCGATACGTAAAAACACACTTCGAGATATATATTTTGAGAGTTCTGGTTTTGCCTTATATTGAAAGAAGTTTAGAAATATCTGAGCATATATACACATGGGACTCGTTGGCAGAAGCGAATACCGGAAATCAGGAAACTTCAATTGGAACACGTAAAACAGCATGACAAGTCATTTTTCACGTTTAGACAAATTTAACACAAATGAAAATTTTTTTCTTGAGAATTTCGCAAGACTAGGTATTGAACTTTCACTTGTCAGTGAAATAATTTTTTTCCAGAGAAATAGATTTCGATGGATATTAGGAATTTTGTTTTGAAATAAATTTAATATAAAATATAAAATTAATATAAATTTAATATAGAATAAATATAAATATATAAATTTAGTATTTACTTATCTATAAATAATTAAAGTAGGTAAAAATTTGTTCTAAAAACAAATTCTTTTTGTGTGTCCAAGTTTGGTGAATGTAAAAGCATTTCTTTCTCATCTGAGTCCATCGCGTCCATTACTTCTCGCGATTCTTCAATCCCCTTGTGAAGTAAAGTGGTGAAGGAAATTGCCTGCACTTGATTTCTCACAGACTGAAACATAAAGGAACGTTGAGATGGAAGTCGGTTCGGGAAGAACGATGGCAGCTCATAAAAATGTAATTAACTTCATAAAGGCTAAAGGCAGTGTAAAGATGGTTGAAAATCGTCAATATGGTAAAAATGCTGAAAAAAAATTAATAATCAATCATTGTCACATTACTTTTATTTTGCAAATAAATCGATTCTATTTCTCGATCCCATCATTAGTATAACTGTTGCTAGTACCATTTGATTATAAAAAACACACACACACACACACACAGGGAAAAAAAATTAAAACAGTTTGTATAAACGAGTTTTGATTTCATTTATCAATCTCAGGTCACGATAAATCAAGTTTTCAAGGAACGTTACAAAAGTTAACTTTATCTCAAGGAGAATAAGAGACGAAAAGAAGTCAAACAAAAAGAAAAATCAATTTGTTGGTGTAGAAAGAGGGATCAAATTTTTTACTGTCTTTCATCCCCCCAAGGGATGGGAATAAAATAAAAATGAAACAAAATAAAATGTGAAGATTGTCCCTTGTCGTATATGGATACTTAGATTATGAAACATATTACTTTCCTTCAGTCGAGTTACCATATGATCAAAGTGACCCCTTGAGGAATTTATTAAGAAACATCAATATGTGTGGGCGCTGTGAGTGTAACTTACTTTTTTTTTGCTTATGGACAATTCTGATATTTATCAATCGGAGAAATATTATTTATATGAAAAATCTTTTCAGAACAGAAAACATCTTTAATTTGAGAAGCGAATTTTCGAAACGAAATTTTGATTCTGTGGTTTAAATTTAAAAAGTGTCGTCTAGTTGAAATTTGATAAGGGATTTTTTTTTATAGACGGAATCAAATTACAAAATGCCTTTCCGCAAATAAGGACGACGTCGTATTGTTGGTCTGATTTTGTCGACGAAGGACGAATCTCGCCAAGGGGAAGGTAGTTTACGGCAGCGGACACACCTTAGCCTCGGGTACCATTTGATCGCCTGACGCCTGTCGAGAATTGAGAAATTTACTCGCACACATGTTAATCGGACTCTGCAACGACAGACCAATACAACTTTTACACCCTCGAGCTATAGATAGTCCTGCAGAATTTCAGGAACTTGCAAATCTCCGGTTGGAATATTTTCAACAGAAAAAAGTACCTATAAAAAATTGATTCACCAATCTGTCGCTTATAAGATAAAGAATTTAATTCTTATTCACCTGCATACAATCAATTATTTCAATTATTCAATATAATTTGAACATAATAATATATTTAATTATTTATGTTTATTTTAAATTCAAAAATAACTAATAACTAAAAGACATCACTGATAAGTATCAGTGATGTCTTTTCTAAAAATAAGAAACGATGTGTTTTATAATTTTGGCTATGTCAAGGTAAATGTTTGTGCTATTGTGCAAATATTGCGATATAGGTATAGTAGGGATTACAAAGATTCCTTTTAACTTTAAGAGGAATTTTTGCCAGTTCAATAAAGAAAAGTAGAATGTTCCATTTTCTTAGAGTTTTGGTGGAGGTTCTTCTGAATTTTATAAAGGAACATAAGAGAGAAGGTGGAAATGGATTGGGCAGGGGGTGGTAATTTAGGCGAGTGGCTTTTTGGCTCTATTCGATAGCGGAGCCCGAGCACTGTGTATGAAAATTAGCTCTCGACTGCTGTAGCACTCGTGTTTTTGCGACTCGCTTAGATAGGCATAATAACTGTCTCAGAGTGCCAATGTATATCCGCACAGTTTATAAAATTTTTTTCCATAAATGAAGTTCAACTACTGTATATATATATTGGCGACGACAAAAAATTGTTGTCCTCTGAACAAATGTTTCACTTTCATTTAGAATAACTTAAACAGAAAAAAATTCCTCTCTATTTGAATTGTTATTGAAAATAAGTAATTTGACGTAGCAAAAAATTCAAATTGCAATATTTCAACTTATTATTAAGTTGAACTTGATGTCACTTTTTATCAGTTTTACAACCTTGAAATTTTATAATCAGTTGAATTCCAACTAGAAATCCTCAAGTTCTTAAAAATTGTTCCAAGTTATAAGTAGTAAATCCACTTTTAGTCAGACGGAATGTTTCAAATTCTGAAAATAATGTTTAAGTAGTATAGAACCGTTTCAGTCAGACAAAACAAGGAGTAAAAGTAGTGAAGTAGTCAGACAAATATTTTTTATTTTGATATTAGTGGTAAAAATTATTACCAGAAGTAAAATCAAATATTTTTTAAATACGGTGTCAGTAGTGAAAGTCAGTTTTAGTCAGGCGGAAGTTTCTAAGTTCAAAAAAAATTGTTTAAGTAGTATAACACCATTTCAGTCAGACAAAACAAGACTACAAGTATAGATAAATTTAGTCCTCAGAAAAATCTTTTTTCATTTTTTACATTTTGATGTTAGTGGTAAAAATCATTCCCAAAATGAAAATAATTTTTTAATTCAATTTTTGCATTCAGTGGCAGTAGTGAAAGGCAGATTTAGTCAGACGAGTGACGAAGGATTAGTTATTTGCTACACATTTGCTAATTTATAGTAAAATAAATAACAAAACAAAACAAAAATGTCGATATTTTCAGTAAAAATAATGATGCGCTTTAGGCAAATGTATCCAAATGATAATGAAAATTTATGACAGATGCCCTGCCTTCAGGTGAGTAATAGTGAGTAGATTTGTGATCGATCTTCTCATATGCGATTTGAAATCGATTTGCGTTCATCCGAGCGATATAATCTCACCTATATATGGGTCGCAAGCTCTATAATTCCCAATGTCTCAGTCTGGTGATCGATAGCCAAAATGATTGACTGGTCAACTCCCACTTTATAATCTATTCGCATTTCATTTCTATTGAAAGCACACACATCAAAGACTCAATGAACACACACGTCACATTTCACCAACAAAGATTCGCCTTTAATTAAATGTTTCAATATCGAATTATTAAAGCAAAATCCCTCGAATATTTAAAATCTCACACATTTATATACCCGTAGCAATAATTATTATATAAACTATTATACAAATAATAAGATAGAAAAATTTTCCGAAATTAAATTCAAAAGAGAAAAAAATTATTATTTTACAATATTGTAAAAATGTTGTAAGGTTTGAATGGAAAATATTACAAATAAATGTAAAATGGTTACATAAGAGAGAAAGTTATTCTGAAAAATAGGAATGAAATAACGTCTCAATCAAGCTTGAATGGTTTTTCAAAGTGTGGTAAAGATCAAAGAATGACGACGAAGACAAAAAAAAAAGTAGATCCTTGTACAATTTATGCTTTGACAAGAGCTGACTTTTCCAATTTTTTTCTCTCTTTTATCCCTCCCTTTCCCCTTCTCAATAAAACACATAACCCGTGCGGTTTCATTAAAAGTCGTCACCCGGTTTTTCTCCTGCTAAATATTAATCACAAACTCTCGGTAATTCTTTAGCAGAAACATTTCTTTTTAACCAAGGGAGAATGTTGACGTTGCTGTTGCTTCTTCTCAGCAAAACATTTTTTTTTAATTGTAGAAGAAAAATTATAAAGCAGAGAGAGTATATTTTAGTCGCATCAGCCAAGATTTGAGTTCTTGGAATATAATGAATCTTAATTTTGCCCAGGAGACTGTCAAGTCATAACAACGGCATTTTCTGTCTTGGCCAAATTACATTTCCAAGTTTCTCTCAGGAAAAAAAAATCTATATTGACCTTTGAATATTCATATGAAATAAATTGAAATTAGTATTTATTGAATTATTTCACTATATATAATTTTCATAATATTAAAAATTTAAAAATACGAAAATACTTTTAAAATGTGAATTAAATTTTTATTTTTTTACCTTGGAATAAAAAAATTATTGCCGCAGTGATGACTGACCCTGGGTTTTAAAGTTCTGCACATATATAACAAAAAAAAAAAA
>JUFY01029350.1:0-45708 GCA_001855655.1 Leptopilina clavipes | reverse complement strand
AACAAAAAAAAAAAAAACGTCAAAGGAGATATAGTCGTCCAAATCAGAAGGGGTCTTTCCATAAAAGTATCACCCTTGCGAAAAAATATAAAAAAGTAAAAAATGAAAACTCGACGAACCCTGGAATCGTTTACATTGGCATTCTAAAGCCGCGATTGAACTGTGGATTTTTACCAGTGGGGAAGTGAGAAAACTCATCAAAAGTAAATCCTGCATTCGTATGACTCTGGATCCCTTGAAAAAATACTGGTAGGTATATTTTCTATCGAGACGGAGACGTTCGATTTAACCCAGTGAATAACGACGATGAGTGCAAAATCATAAGACGTGAAAGTATTAAACTTATTTTGACTCTAATGACATTTTCCACTTTTTGATCGAATATTTGCATAAATTCACACAAGCAGATTTATATAACAAATTATCAAAGAAAATTTAAACTTTTTTTTTCCACTTACATTTCAATCGTAACAAATGGATTTTATCATTTTTCAATTTTTTTTTTTTTGAAAAATAGAATTCTAATTAAATGAAAATCATTCGATAGAATATAATTTAGATTATTTAATTTTAAAAATATGAAATCTAGTTTTCAATTAACGATATGTAAAAACTAAAAACTTAATTTGATTAATAAATCTTATTGTATTAGGATCAATATTCGTTTAATCAATATGTCTTTGAGTAATTATAGTTGGTAGCGGGCAATTTATATTTTATTCGGAACTTAATAAAGGTCGTGTCGGTAGTCGCACAAATTGGGCAGAAATCCAATAACCAAAAATGAGTTAAACTCTACGATTTTTTATTAAAACTTGGTTCAATTTAGGAAAAAGTTTTATAACTTGCTTTCAGAATATATGTATTTATTTTTTGCTTTGAGAATATTGTCGCAGGACTTTTAAATATTTAAAAAACCTATTTAGATAATTCGGATAAAATTAAAATTTCCCACTGAGTACAACAAACATTTTTCACGTTTTTATCATTAAATAGAAATCATTATTGGATGCTAGACTTCTAGAATTTTGTCTCAAGAATTCCAATTAATGGCTGGTCTATGGATACTGGATAGTCAGGATCGCTTTTCGAAGCTAAAGAATTCCTTGTAAATGCAAATAAAAATGATTATTTTCACAAGAGAGGAATTCTGTGTGGCTTTTCAATAGTTGTAAATTTTTTTCTTTTTTTAAAATAGAGTTTTTATCAAAGAAACAACAAGGAAATGAAGGAGATGGAAAATACTCTCTGTAATTATTATAATTAATTTAACGGTTTTTTGAATATTTTAAGAAAGGTGATAAAAAGGAAATTATTTCAAATTTTTAAATTTAGAAAAAAATAACAAAACTTTCTAATTGAGAGGATTAATGATCGAGTGGTAATTTTTTTTTTCGGGTGGATTACACAATCATATGCCGGTAGTCCACATTCATTTGGCAGTTGTTATACATAGACCTATGAAAACACAAGTCCTTCGGGAATCATAGCGGCTGAAGCATTAACTGAATTAGCCGCGATATAAAGCCCAACCACTTCATGGAACGAGTGGAAGAGGGTCGTTACCCCTATTTTCACGCTTTTCCAGTTATTCCACCTCATCCGCGTGTTTATTTCGCAGTCTAAAGTATTCACACGAGAAATCAATTTTGAAAATTACTCCTAATATGCACGCGAATTTAGATGGAATCGTTATTTATTTTGAAAAGAACGGTGTTGTTAATAAAAAAAAAGAAAAATTAATATTTTTTTCTATGCCAACAATTGGAATTTTAAGTAAATGAATGTATTTGATGGGATTTTATTTGAAAACCTTAGGCGACAATTTGGACAAGGCTCTTTGTAATTTACGCAAAGACTCGATTTCCAATCGACGCTTAATTTTAAACCGAGGTTTCTAGCTTGAGGGGAAAGCTAAGCATAGAATTAATTGAATGGGCCCTTGAACGATGGTATATATATATAGTACTCGGTTTCCAATAGCCCGGTTTTAGCTCGATTCGAACGTGCGCGATACACTGTTGATGAGTGTGGCACACTGATGCGTTGATAAATTGGTGAAAACGATTTGATTAACTTCTCGCTCACACTTCGATCCATGCTCTGGTAATGTGCTTTACACATGTCTTCCCTCGCATCTATGTCGTGCCTTGTTCAACCCTTTACGAGGATATGAGTTTACATTTTCGTCCATGGAATCCTGAATGATAATTATTATTCAGCTAATATAGAGAGAGGTTGGCAACAGGTAAACTCATTGTTAATACATGTCAAGCAATGTAAGCCCTTTCATGTCACACACATTGCATGTTGATGCAAATTGTTCAATTTTTTATGCCTCATTTCCTATCCTAATTGTCTTCTACAAAATCGATTACACATTAAAGGAAAACAGTTCATTTTCCTAAGGAAATATTATAAAACTATTAATCCCTTCTCTTACCTACTAATCTAACAAGACGCGACAGTCGAAAATATTGGCTGAACTTGAAACAAAAAGTAATTAAGGAAATAGACCGCCAATAAAAAATACACTTTAATATATTTTCTATTTTCAGAAATTTTTGACACTAGGAAAGTGATGTGTCACAAATACAGTATTTAATGTGTCTATTTTTGAATTATAATCCCTTCTAATGAATTGGAATATGGGACAAAATGGGAATAAATAATTTCATGTGAATCATTATGAAGCACAACTGAACTAACGAAGCCTCGATTTGATAGCCATATGTTTCAAAACGACAACTAGTTCAGGTGCGTTCCATTTATGAATACATAACGAAGTCTCGCGTCGAACTATATATATCGCGTGTCTAACTATTGGACCTGTTTTGACATGCATCATTTTGTTATCACAATTGTACACACGATGCGTGTATATATTACCTACTATAGAGAATAAAAATTTATATATAATAATACATAAACTGTAGAAAATGAGATTTGCGAGTAATATAGCTTTTTCGATTTAATTAGAGTTTAGCATAAATTTTTATTTAAGGACAAAATTTATTTCCAACAAAATTTTATTTTATTATGGAATATAATTTTCTATCCAAAGTTGATTAAAAGGTAAATTGTCAAACACTGTTGATAATTTTATACAGAAAAATATCTGAATAAATTACCACTTCTTTTGTCCGACTGAAATCGATTTATACTACTTAAACATTCTTTTTAGAATTTTGAACGTTCCGTCTGACTGAAACTGTATTTTGCTACTTATAAAATATTTTTAAAAAATTAAAGTTTTGAGTGAATCAGAATCAATTTCTGATGGAAAATTATATTTCCTAATGGAAAAAATTTCGTTGGATTATTTCGAATTTACTACTGCAATTTTAAGATTATAATTACAATTTTGAAAATTGAGAGAAAAATTTTTAGTAGGCGTTGAATTTGAACGAATTTAGTACGTATCCTTAAAATTCAAATTGTCCTTTAATTTAAAAGTTATAACAGTGAAAACCATTTTGTCTGACTGAAACTGACTTTCGCTACTGACACCGGATTTAAAAAATATTAAATTTTACGACACGGAGTAACTTTTATTACTAACATAAAAATGAAAAAAGATGAAAAAAGATTTAATCATCTTTTACTGCCTGTTTTGTCTGACTGAAACGGTTTTATACTACTTAAACATCGTTTTCAGAATTTTGAACGTTCCGTCCGACTAAAACTGTCTTTTTCCACTTACAATAGTTTTGGAGAAAACTAATAATTTCCTACTTTTTAACTATTAATTTCTTTCTTTCTTACTCTTAATTTTACTTTACTTTACAATTACTCTTACTTTTAATTAGTTTTTTCTTAATTCTTACACTTTTATGATATAACAATATTTCAAGGTTATAAATCTGATTAAAATTTTGAAAATTGATACAAAAAATTCAAGTAGTAATTTAAACGGATCTCCTAGAAAGAAGAAATAAAAAAATAGTATTCTTTTAAAACTTAAAGAGTATAAAGCGTTTCTCTAATTCACAATTATCTTTTACTTTTCTAAAAAATTACAACACAGTAAAAAACCAATTTGTCTGACTAAACTGACTTTCACTACTAAAACTGAATTTAAAAAGGATTTCTCGCTATTTTCCACAATTTGAGGAATTTTTTGAAAAAATCTCTCCTCTGGAGAATTCTCTCTCGTAATATTGACTTTAACCAATTTTCCCAAAAAATTAAAACACTTCTGACCAACTTTAATTTCTTCGAATAATTCTCATCCTAATATAATTTTATTATTTATTTACTTTTAAAAAACTAGTTTTTATTGAAAATTTTCATTTTACAAGAAACAATTTCTTGGAAAAGGTAATTTTTTTCTATAGTAAACAGCATCTGTTTATAGTTTTTAGAACTGGAAAAAATGTTTTTTTCTAAAATTACCTGTGTTTTATGACTTTAAAAATTAAAATATTTACTGAAATGCATGATGTGAACTTTGACATTTCTAATCAGGGCAATAAAAATAATTCAAGAGGATATCGACCTCGATTTTTCTGTTATTCGATTCTACCAGTCGGCAGAAAGTATTTTCGTCTTTATGTTAGAAACCAGAAGCGCAATTTTTCATTCTCTAGGTGAAGAACACGAGAAAAGGAGGCGTGGAAACTAGTGCATCAAGGGATTCCATGTGCGGAGCTTGGCAAGGTGGAATCGAGTTTGCATGACATTTAAGAGTCGCCCAAAATTTCATAACCCTTTGACTCACACGCCTCGAACCTTTTGATTCTATCTCTGCCTTTCGAATTTCACATATACCACTATGTAATGCGCACATTTCACCTCAGTCGGGAATTCATATATTATATATGAAATGGATATTCTTACTAAAAAATAAAGGTAAGAATATAATACGAAAAAAAAGGAGAAAAAAAAAGAAATGAACAATAAAGAAGGAAGAGTAAATTTCCAAGGCCACATTCAACATCAAGCATCCAATAGTTCTGAATCTTAAGAAAAGAAGATAACTCTTTTTCGATTGCCACTGAGCGCATCCTTGCGGGTCGCGAAGAACAAAGTTCCTCGCATTAGAATTTTAAATCAACATCAGTACTTGCTAGCAGCCATTGCGACATACATAGAGGAGGAGAGACCGCTATTGAAGAGAAGAAAAAAAATATATCCATAGGGGTTGGATAGATTCGAGGAAGAATAGAGACGAGAAAGAAAAGAGGATTTCCGGGAATCGACCCTCGACCATAGTTCCACGTTATTCAAATTTTTCTCCCCGTGTAAGTAGCGATCGCTATCAAAGTACTGTTACCAGATTTTTCTACTTTTTGAAACAACAGACCATTGTTGCTTTAAAGAAAGAATCACTGATTCAACATTTTTGAAAATATTTATTTTTTTCTCTCAAAAAATTTATATTTGCATGATGATAATTTTCCCTTGGAAAACATTCTTTTTCACTCTCTCTTTCTCTTAGAAATATTTTCTTGAAAACAATTTAAAACATCAATTTTTTTTTTCTATTTTTCTATATCCATTTGCTTCCATTTTTTCCGATATAAAATAAAACAATTTGCACTAGTTCCTATTAACAAATAAACTAAAAAACAGAAATAAAGAAGAGGGGGAAAACTAATATTACGAAAGTTTTCATCGAAACGTTATTTTTTCAGATTGATGAAAGATTAAAGTGTTTTTTAATTTTCAGCTTTTTCGAGTTACAAAAAAAGGAAAAAAATATCAAAAGACCGATTCTATATCTTTTTAATTAAACTTCACATTGATTTGTACAAGTTTTTTTCCAACTGTAATCTTATGAAGATTGTAAAAGTCATTAGAAATGGAAGAAATAATGCTTTGTATAGTATAGTATAGTATAGTAAATTTGACTGTATCGAATGAGAAGAAAATTATTCAAAGACTTTTTTATATATACAAAATGTTGGACTGAGAATTATTTTGTTTTTTGAAGAACATATGAAACGAGGGAGTAAAAAAAGAATTTGTACAAGTTTCAAGAATAGGTAAAGATGTTATTCTTCTCCTGTAAGAATAAATTTTATTAGTTGGACCAACTACGTGAGCGCTGAATCGACTAAATAAAATAGGTCGATCAGTATTCAGAGGTTGATCGCTATCAACGAATCTCACCCCCCTCTCGAAGTTAGGTCCCACATTCTGTCTAAACTTCGACGTCAAAATCCCCCCTGTATACGTAGAGAGATAGAGACCGACTTTTCTCACAGCGAGATCTTCGAGTCATTTCTCGTGCATTGCACGCATACGTGCAACTCGAAACAGTTCATGCGTTTTCCAAAGTCGGAAAATTTCACGACCACCTGAGAAACTAACTCTCTGAATTAATAAACGTCCCCAAATTCCTGTTTTCCTTTGATGTCAATAGAATTATCAACAAGTACTATATATTTCTTTCTATTGTGTAAAAGTAAACATTTTAAACTTTTTGTATTTTCTCTATCAGCACCGTTCTGTAAAATTTTTATATACATTTATTTCGAATGAGACAAAATAAAAAATTATTTTTGTTTGCGTATGATGGAAAATTAAGAGGACTTTGAATAATTGGAGACCTGCCAATATAAATGGACAATAGACAAGATAGGAAATATTTCAAATACGATTGTTACTAGAAGAGAATATAAACATGAAATTTGTACCGAGATAATTAATTAAGCACACCTTTGTGAAATGCACAAAATGAGCTTGTTAATAAACTAATGAAGGAAAAGAGAAAGAGGTTTTGGAATGAGGAAATCGAATTCTAATTACATAACAAAATTCCTTCTGATAAATGTATATACTTGTATGTATGTTGAACAGTTCATTATGAAACAAATTCGGAAACAAAAGAATGTAGAAAATGGACAGTCATTTTTTTTTAATTCAATTATCATGATGCAGTTCTGAAATTATAACAATAGAATACTGAAATACATGTAGAGAAAAAGGGCAACAAAAAATTTATTATAGAAATATTAATCAATAAAAAATAAATAATTTCCATTGTTCAACCTTCGACATATAAATGAAATATTCCAAATTTTTCAAATTACAAAATAGTATTTATTAAGTTGCGGAATAAATAAATAATAATGGAAAATAATGCAAACATTTTTTATATATTATTATTATTTAAATATAATAATTGTCGTATTCTTTCATTCATTCATTCTGTCGACAGTTTGAAGTTCATTTTTAGTATATCTTATTTTGATTCTCCAACAACATTTTAAACAATTTTTAATCAAGAAAATAAATTCAGAACATATTTCATTGAGATAAAATTTTTTTGATATTTTATTTGATCCAATGTGATCAAATTTTTAATACAATTTAATGGTTAAAAATTATTTATACTATTCACAAAATTAATTATTGTTTATTTTGATTCTCCAACAACATTTTAAACAATTTTTTATCAAGCTAACAAGTTCAGAACATATTTCAATGAGATAAACAATTTTCGATATTTTATTTGATCCAATGTGATCAAATTTTTAGTAAATTTAAGGCATAAAATTTATTTATGCTGTCCACAAAATTAATTATTGTTTATTTCGACTCTCCAACAACATTTTTAACAATTATTTATCAAGCTAACAAATTCAAAACATTTTTCAATGAGATAAACAATTTTTGATATTTTATTTGATCCAATGTGATCAAATTTTTAATACAATTTAATGGTTAAAAATTATTTATACTATTCACAAAATTAATTATTGTTTATTTTGATTCTCCAACAACATTTCAAACAATTTTTTATCAAGCTAACAAGTTCAGAACATATTTCATTGAAAAAAAAATTTTTGATCTTTTTTTTGATCCAATGTGATCAAATTTTTAATACAATTAATTAATAAAATTTATTTATGCTATCCATAAAATTAATTATTGCTTATTTTGATTCTCCAACAACATTTTAATCAATTTTTTATCAAGCTAGCAAGTTCAGAAAATATTTCATTGAAAAAAAAAATTTTTGATCTTTTTTTTGATCCAATTTGATCAAATTTTTAATACAATTAATTAATAAAATTTATTTATTTATTTATTTACTTATTTATTTATTATTTATCAAAAATTGAATTCAATCCTGCAAAATCTGAAATATAATATCTTAGGGCAAAAAATTATTCATTTATTATTTAATTATAATTCGCATAAATATGAATCTATTATTCATATAGCAACATTTAAAAAAAGGGAAAGTAATAAAAATGTTTATAAATCGAAATTTATTCAATTCAGTGTAAAAAGTTGAATGTCTTATTTGTTATTTTTGTTTCCTTTTTGAGAGAAGTTGAAATACGTCAGTGAAACAAGCTAAAATGCCACGCAGTAGAATAAACTGCACGTGGTCAGACACAATAAGAGAAAAGGCAATCGACCAATTTTTTTTACGCTTTCCACTAGACTGGCTTATATGTGATTCAGAAAAAAGAGAAAAGCAAAATAACAGAATGCGAAAAAGAGATTAGTTAGCCTAATAAAAAAAATTTTTCCCAAAGATTTATGTCCTTGATAATTTTGCATTTCTACTGTGAGAAAATTTCTTAACGAAACTTTATATTTAATCTCCACAAGAATGACTTTACACCAAATAATTTTCATTCGATTCAAACAAATTGTATTCGAAATTAATCATTTGTTTATTTGGAACAAAAATTGTTTAACTGACTCAACGATTGATTAAAAATGAATATTTAATATTTATTGGTAAATCTTTTAAACCTCGTTTAAATAAAAATTAAAAAAATTACTTAAATCTGTCAAAAAGTTTATGTCAAATGTTTTCCCACTTTCAATAAATTCTGCAATATTCCGAACCTTGCACAGAAATATCAGGGAAATATTTTATTTATCTCCAAGAGTTAAAAATGAAGTACAAATTTTTCTTGAGCGCAATTTAGAGAAATATTAAAGGAGTTGTATGAAAAATTTCTGCGAAAAGAAAGATGAAAATTGTGGAATGTATAATTATAATATAGCGTGAGTAATTAGTTGGGAAAATGAATTTTGAAAAATTCAAAGAGGCTTTGAAATTCCGAGTCTGAAACCCTTTAGGGCCACATTAGGTAACTTTACTCAACAAATTTGATGTAAGAGGGTGAAAATAAGGAGAATGGAAATGAGTAAAAGGTCTGAAAGCCAGAGAGACACGAATGAGGAAAAGAGAAGATCCACCTGGTGGAGTTGAGGTGAAAAAGGACGGGTTCAAGTAAAAGAGAAGTGAGAGCAAGTGAATGTAATTGGCTTTAGCCGCGCTATCTTGCCAGTCAAGCAGTTTCTCAGCTCAGTTGCTATCAGCACGAGTATAAATTCAGTTTTCTTTTATTTCTCCTCTATACCATTGGCCCCTCCCTTCCTGCTTTGGTTGGGAATTAACGACGTTAATTTGTTTTAAGTGCGCGCTCGGAGAAAGTTTTCCTCTCCTATAGTATCGATGGTTCTTAGTGGACCATAGTTCTCGATTCTCGGTCTTTCCGCTTCGATCTCTGCTTACAGTGTCGGCTAGTACACATATACATTCCGAGATTATACGGATCTAGTAGAATTCATTGGAAGTCGTATATCTTTCCGGTGAGACAGTTCAGTGCCAGACTTCTGTCCCAATAGCGATCGCGCACACTCCGCTTCTATTCAAGGAACTAAAGGATGAATCGAGCTTCACTATATCTCGAAAAACAGGATGTACGATAAAACTTTGCTTGTTTACCTTTTTCAAATGTGAAATTAATATCGAATAAGTTTTTTTCCCCCTCTTTTTTTTATATTTAGTGCTCTAATCGGAATTTGTTACTCATCTGCACTTGTTTTTTTTATAAATATTATATCACAAAACGAAAAAAAGTCCTCTAACAGATAAAGGAAATAAATCCTTCGAATGGATTTCCCATCTTCTTGTAGGTAAAATTATTGTCTAATGGAAAGCGACACATTCATTTGGAAAACATTCGATTTGGATTTATGCCAGTTTCGACATTAGGGCTTTGGCATCTCGTTCATCTGGAAAATAAATGCGAGCAGAGCTTATCGAGTTTATTTTAAAAGAGTGGGAGTCACTCAATAATAAAAAAAGCTTCTTTCATAAAAGTTTATGTCGATACGGATATGTGACTATTTCTTAAAACTTTCACTATCTCTTTTTCTAAATTTCGTCCATTAGGTTTTTATTAGTGTTATTTCGTATTTTCAATTTTCAAATAATAATTTTCTACTGAAACGAACACGAAAAAAAAAGTAAAGTAACTTTTACTATTTACAAAGTAAAATCTAAACTGTCTGTAATTTCAGCGCTTTTCTGTCAATTTTTCCTATTTCCAGAGTAAATTTTACTATCTCCGAAGCAGATTTTAATAAACGTAGTATGGAAATATGAAAATTTACTCTGGAAATAGTAAAAGTTACTTCATTTTTTTTATAATTTTATAAATTATAAATTATAAATTCTAATTATAATTTTTATGGAAAAAATAAACTTTTTCGAATTAGTTCTATATTTTCATTGAGATTTAAAATAAGGGAAAATTAAAGAAAGATTGATATTAAATGAACAACCTTATAAGTCAATAAAGACAAAACTTTTGCCCTCGGCGAACAATTTAATTTATACTCTAAAGTAACTATAATTGTATAGTTACTTTATGTAATTAATTTATATAATAAGAATATAATTATTTGAAAAGACGGAATATGAAATCTAAGAAATAAACTTTATTGTTGTCGTCTTTAATTAACGACTACTGTTTCATATATTGTGCCAGCCACAGTAAACTTGTCAGAAACTGCAAATAATTAATTGGACTTCTGTCTAATAATGCTGTACTATAACAAGAATTTTGATTCGTATTCCAGCTACATAACAGATTTCTCGAAACCCTGAGGCAAGCGAACGATTTCATGGTGGTTATTTCAGGAATGTTTCGGAATGTTCCACCGACTTCGAACATCAGAACATCGGAGTATCAATAAATGATGAAATTGCTAGTTTGATAAATTAAATTAAAAATTAAATTAAATATTTTTAAATTAAAAAAATTTAATCAATCAAAAAAAAAAATTCTCTATAATCTAATTTTTAAATATTGTTAAAACTAATTTTAAAAATTATTATTTAATAATTATTTGCTTTCTCTTCTTATTTTCTACACAAGATGGAAAAAATTGTTAAGTAAATAAATTCGATTATTACATTCTCTACATTTTATGAGATGAAAAAATGTTCTCTATTTTTATTTTGTTACAAAGAAAATATTTAGAATACTTTTTCGTTGTAAACAACAAATAATTATTAAATTCTTCACATATTTTTAATATCTTGAAAATTGTTTCAATTTAAGATATAGTAGAAATTTTTTCATCATATTTGATAATCTGTTGGCATTTTTAATTTATTACTTAGAGATATATTTGCAATTAACTAATTTTGAATTGCCTTTATTTGGCTCTGGTGAATTTCATATTTCATGGATGATGTGAATATATCAAGCGTTTTAAACCGGCCACCTGTGGCACATTTAAAAGCAGCATTGGCAGTAGTTAAATAACGTCCTCCCAAACAAATGCCTAGAAAATTTTTACTTTTTTTTTTATTTCCATTGATGACAAAAAATTCTCGTCAGTCGAGCATCAAAATAATAATCAAGACAATTGGAATTGTTTTTTTTTTCACAAAATAATACAAAGGGAGAAATGAAATTTACTATAACCAGTGATAAAATTCTTTTTCCCCATTTCAATTAGGGGAGTTTTTAGAAATGTTTTCGTTTCTTGTTCGATTATAATACATTTCGTTATAAATCAGACGTAAAACAAATAAGTTCTCTGTAGATTTTTGGTAAAAGATTGTGAATAATTGGGGGGGGCAATGATTCATTCCCTTAAACAAATGATAAACGCTTTGCGTCAGCTTGGTCAGAAAAAGTTCATTTGATTTTTTGCCTTCGAAATATTTTTTCCAGACAAGCCGAGGGTTTAAGCCCTCTTTTCTTAATATTTCTTAGAAGACAAAGTGCGGGTATTCAAATTCTCTTTTGCATAAGTTTGGTCTCTCGAGAGTAAAATTTTTTTCAAATAATAATTTCTAATAATGAAATAATAATAATAATAATTGAAGTTCAGTTTTATTTGTTATGTTATTATTATTATTATTAAATCTTGTTATATTGGAGTCGATCAAATAATATTCGAAATGCACCTTAAAATATGTCAGCTTCTCGTGGATTAATATTGAGGAGTGTGGAGTTTCTGGATTAAGAGAGGCATGAAATAAATTGCCAGAAGGAAGTTGAAATGAAGGTGTAGAGTATTTTCTTTTTTGTTTGTTTTTTTTTTTTTTTTGCTGACGATGTCTTTGGTCCGTCATTGCGAATGACCAGTTCAAAGCACTAAGGGATTCGTGCAGCATCCGTCTGGTCGAATGACGACCTCCAGCGATCCGGAAAATAAACCCCGTCAACGTCGCGTTCCAACTCCATCCTCAACGGTCAGGTTATGAACTCCCTCTGGTCATCCAAGTTCTAGAACTCCCGGCTAAGTTGAATTTACTCTCACTCATTCCCCAAAGGAGGAATCTTTCAGGTTACGAGCAAACTAAAGAAATGGCCTCCACTTGAAATCCACCAATCGACTCTAATAACCCATTTTCATGCGTCTCACATCAATATTCAGTTATATACTCAGTATAAAATCCTCCAATTCCCCTTTGGGGTTGAAAAAAAAAATTTCCACAAAAAAAACATTTTCTTTCAAATGAATCTCATTTTTATTGCTGGCAGCATTAAATTTTCGATTCAAGTTTAATTTGCGAATAATGAACAAAAACGTTAGGGAAAAAAATAATTTCGTTAAATATCGGTCAAAATTTTTTTATTATTTTTATATCCAAATGTAAATTATTAATTTTTCTTTGAAAAAATTCCGAAAATGAAAAAAAAGGGAAACAATATTGAAATGAATTTACGGGAATAATTGAGATTTGCTCGGGAAGTAATAAAATTTTCAAGGGTAACTAATTGAAATTTTATTCTCTCGGGGGGAGGTTTGTGTATTACGAGAGATTCAGTGAAGCTATTTTGTAAGCATTCCTGTCTCGGTAAATCGTGATTGTCTCTAAATCCGCATCTCCTGATAGAATCGCTAATAAATAACGTTCTTACCTCTAGAAAACACGACATTCAATTAACGAGGAATGTAAATGGAAGAAAATGCTCTAATTAAAATAAAGTGTGAGAAGTCATGTTTAACTCATCTACAAAGTGAAGCCGGTCTTATCTCTCTCTCTCTCTCTCTCTCTCTCTCTCCTTTTTACTTTTGCTTTATTTGAAATGTGATGATTCAATTTGATTATATATGTTCGTTGAAAAGTCTTTAAAGAGCAAAAATATCTCCATCATCCAAACAAAGTTGTGAACTGATTTACTCTCATGAATGAAGAAGATTATTATTAACTGTGTTTCCTTGAAAATTATTAGTGTAATTTATTCGACTTCCAAGTACACAAGCAGATAAGTAGGTATTTAAAATTTAAAACTTAGAAGCACCTTTTACAAGTAAATATCTTACAACGAATTTTTTTTTGGAATCTTATTATATTGATGCTTAAAATTCGAAGAGAGAGAATTCAGAGAAATTATAGAGAATTTGATCAATTTGGAAAAATATCAAACATCTGGAATTATTTTGCCTGAATAAAATTTATTTTTACCACTAATACTACGATAAAATAATTCCAGTGTTTTGTCTGACTAAAGATTGACTTATACTACTGATATTTGAACTTTCTGGAAAATTAACCGTTTCGAGTGAATATAAAAATTTTTTTAATAGCATTAGGAAGGTTTTTTTAATTATTTAAAAAATTATAAATTATGTCTGACTAGTCTGACTTATACTACTGATATTTAAATGTCCTTAAAATCGATTGGTCTGACTTAAAGAGACTACTGAGACGAGAATTATATTTAAATGTCTGATTGTACATTGACTTATACTACTGAGATTTAAAATGCTTTATGCCTATTAAAAACACCTTTTAATTGAATGTTTACCAACAATTTTGAATTGCGATAATAGTTTGTTTCTGAAATACACACTACATTCTGAATTAAAGTTATATAACGCTAGTCAAGTTGGGAAAGAGACAAGGCAGTTTCCTGCTTGCCTTGGAGCCTTTACCCGGAAAGCCTGTTAGGGTGCCTATTAGTTTGACGTAACAACGTCATTAGGAGACCTGATTGGTGGAATGAGACTATGATATTACTGCCAACTACCATCTTTAAGATGTCCCTTTCACCTTGATACCACAAGAAATTCGAGATTCAAACTTGAACTTTAAAAGAAAATTCATTACATCGAGAATTTTCTTATTTTCTATAAATAGAATCTAATAAAACCTTCGAAGCATTCATTTCAAATAATTAATTTTACTCCAATAAAATAAAATTATAAATTTTATATTCAACACTTGGAATAATTTATAAAAGTATATTCCCGCGCCAATATTTCCCTATCACCAGATGGATCGCAATGAATTTATATTCTTCAATAGACAAATAATTAAGGAACGATAATCAATATTGAATATTAATATATTTTCAAGTAATAATCTTATGAGAATCTGCAAGAGAAAGAGCAAATGAATATGAAAAATAGAAGCGGCAATAAAAGACGGAAACCTTTTTATGAAAGAAAAAAATGTTTATTCAACCAAACATCCAATTAAATTGAAATTGAAATCAGAAGCAACGTGGAAGGAAAAAAAAGTTAGAAGATATATATAAAGAGAGAGAGAGAGAAGCATAAATTCGCAGAGAAAGTATATATAACGGTGAGTTAAAATGAAATATCGGGAGACCAACAAACTATTGAAACTAACGAAACTGCATCAAAATTATATGATTTTCCCATGAGAGCATTTCTAAGGACTGCGCATTTCTGGAACGAACTACGCCCCCGAGAAACACGCATAATGTTCAGTCGTAAGTAATTTTGCAAAAATTATTCTTCTTCAACGTTTTAATGTTTTTCAACTATTGTTAATGTGCGTAATTACAATAAAAAATAAATTGCACTTTTAGTTTTACTTTTAACATGATAAGTTTCGAGTATATTCATGTTTACAAAAGGACATAACTCAAAATATCTATAAACATTTCACTAGAAAATGGATTTACAGGGCGAGGAATTAAAGTCCATCGTACCTATAATAAAAAATGAATTTAGGTATTACTTGAAAAAGAATTGCAAGCTCTTTTCGATACAGACTACCATTTCTTTAAGTAGAATTTAACGATCGATTAATAGTGTGCACTTAGGTTTTTATTAGTCATTACTATTCGAGAAACGGACATTTTTATGACAAATTTTACCGAGCTTAAAAAACGAGATTAAACCATCATTTGTAAGCCATTCGTGAAAGGACCTTTAAATTTAGCATCTTGACAAGTATTGAGCAACAGGTACATAATGAATCTCAATCTCTTTTCTTACGCTGGTAGAAATAAAAATAAACCTCTTTATTTTTTGCAATATTTTTCCTTGGGACAATTTTAACTTATTGTAAAATGTCGGTACAAGTCAAATTATCCAATTTGGAAAAATACAAGCACTTGCAGTGATTCGCACCTTGATATGGATAATAATAATAAGTGAAATTTTAATTTTCATGTAAAAAAACAGTAAACGCAAATTTTGCATTAATGGAAAATGTATTTAGAATTTGAAATGCCAATAGTATGTTTATTTTTTTGCTCCTTAATCGCTAGTATAAGAATTCGTATACTCTGTCTCACTCACCTTAATTCTTATTCATTTATGAAAATATAAAGTTTCGTCTGAATATTTGTGAAACAAATTCTTTTCCTTGTGTACAGAAAGTTTGTGAGTGTGGATGGAAAGTAATATTAAGATTTTGCTTAAGGCGAGGACGGAATGTTAGTGAGTTAAGGCAAACTGTACATCATTATTGCTGGGGACGGGATTCACGGCTGATCGCCTGCCGAAAGCTGAAGGTGTAAGGTTCGCTGAGCACAGAAAGAAAGCTTCCGTTGTTACCTTCGGCACTCTTTCTTCACTGCTGTACAGCTTAACAATCCTCTAACTTCACAGCCGCCTCCGCCCATTTTAGCCATGGTCATTACCTACCTTACTTTATAACGACCTGAAAGGCAGGCATTTCAAGACATTCAGAAAAACGTATCTTTTCAACTCACAGTGTATATATACGTACAATGTATATATATATATATATATAATACGTATATCCCAATGAGAATTCTTGCGTTGCGTCTATATCGAGCTGCATTAAAAAGAAAAATACCCAATGGCAGAAAAAGAAGACTCTAACCATTCGAGTAAATTCATTAATAATTGTCGAAACAAATTCTACTACTTAATGTAGTAAACAGAAAAAATCTAAGAATAGGAACATGACCACCCTGAGAACAATAAAGGCAAAACGGGCCCAGGGTGATAAATCAAAGCAAACTGGCGATTGCAAACAACTTAGAAACATAAGTGAAAAGAAAAGAATACAAAACAATGTAAATAATATTAATATAGTTTATAATTATAATTATTAATTATTGTTAAATAATAATTAAATAATAATTATAATAATAAATAATATAATAATAATATATAAATAATATAAATATATATGTATATAAATAATAATATATAATAAATAATATATAAAAATAATATAATAATAAATAATCAATAAATAATAATTCATACAAAATATAATTATTTCTAAATTATAATTATAATTCAATTTAATCAAATATGTAAAATCATTAAATTAAGAAAATTACGATGAAAACTAATATATAGGATGACGTTTTATTTTTAACAAATTAATTAATCAGATACTTGAACCAAATAATTTTTATTTAAATAAAATAAATTGTAATTAACTCAATAAATTTTGTATTTGAATCAAATCGCATTTAATTGGCTTAAATAAATATTTAAATTTAATAATAGTCAAATAATTCCTTATTTGAATCAAATAGATTTTTTTTTCTGTAGTGGAGTATTGATCGTTACTTGTCACAATCAGAAATGACGCAGTTCGGTGCTTGAGTTGTGGAAGTGTTTTGTTACAGTGACATTTTCCTCAAGAATTCGTTGTGCAATTAAATATTATCACAGTTCTGCTGACAATTGGTTTCATCTATAAAGTCATTTAAGAAGAAGAAGAAGCGAAGAAGAAGAAAAAGGATGAGGAAGATTCGTTCGGGTACGATGAGACGTAGTGCAATTCGTCGGAAAATCAACTTATGAGTCAAAATTAATTTGTTTGTTAATTAATTTCCAAATTAGAGTAAAATCGAACTTTATGACACCGAGTTCATATTTCTCTGATTCAGTAAACCTTAGTTATTTTCCATATTTAATGAAATCATTAGGTTTTTCCTAACCCACCTTTTCATTTTTCCATTCTTTTATAATTAATTATCTAATTATTTAATTATTCAAATTATTTTTTATATAATCTAATTATTTAAATTAGATATTACTATTTATATTAATATAATCAATATATAAGTAATATAAATAGTAATATCTAATTTAAATAATAATTCATTATTTATTAATGTCCATATTTTTCAAATATTATGCTATTCACATATAATAAGTTCGTAAATTTTATTACGAGGTTTCAGAATTTTATGATAAGTATAAATGAAGAACATATAGAAAATTTGTTTCTTGAAAATAGTTTCACTGCAGTAGTGAAGTCAACAGGATAAATATATTGGCAAAATGAAAAAGAAATTTCATGGTATTGTATTGGATTTTTTATGATCATGAATGTATATAGGAAATGGGGAAAAAACGAGTTTTTGATTAAACATTGAGTGAGCAGGTAAAAATGTAAAGCTTTCAACAATAGCATCGTATTCAACTATATTTCCATTGAATGCAATTTCCCATGAAATGGCAATATTCCCGCTCGATGTTGGAAGTCTAACGAGCAATATTTTGAGAACATAACCTCAGCAAAGCTTTTCTTACATAGGTGTTTGATATCGTTGGTAAAAGGCGAAGAAGTTTCAAGGTATAGTGATTTTCTCAGCTTCCACTTTCCCGTTGGAAATTCGTTTAATTTGAAGCGCGCGAGAGAAAAAAAAATGCTTTTACTTTATTCGAGTTATACAATCGCTGACAAAAGTTTTTATTAAATACTTTCAATAATATATTGTCATATAACTGAAACAAAATTTATTTTTTTATTTTCTAAATACTCAACGTTTGGAGTCTATTGAATTTTATTGTTATTGCAGAAAGGTTTTAAAAAAAACTGCTTTATCTGCCATTTGGAAGACATAAAATTTTCCCTTTATTGCATTTTTGTTAGTGTAAAAATAAAACTCCCCCTTTTCTTAAACGAATACACGATTTAATTCTTGGGAGGAAAAATGTTTTTCCAAATCAAGGGAGTAAAATTACTTATTTTTAGGGTGAAAAGGTCTTTTGAAAAGGTCTTTTGAAAAATATTTTCAATATTAAACTGTTATTTAACATCTCGCTAATTTATCATATATATATCTTTAGCAGAGAATGTAGAGAGGAAATTATGTACCTTAATGGGAAGATTGCGCGTCTTATTAACATTCCGATAAAATTTACCTGTAACAAATTTTCCACCAGAGCATATATTGAACTGATGGTTCTTATATTACTAGAAACTTAATAATAGTGTACGTTCCACTTAAATGTGAAGCACAGAGGACGTGCTATAAAATAATTCAATTTCCAGCTCAAAGAGGCGTGTTGTAACGCGATTATCTTATACCTGGTGGCAATTAAAATGTACAACATCAGTTGAAACCTTCTATAAGCTTAACGAAACTTTCCTCAGCACGCGCGAGCTTTTATCTTCCTTTTATGTAGGTAAAAAAAGATTTGCAAATTACAATTACTGAAATAATGTTGGTATTAAGTAAATATTAGTTCGGTTCTAAGAAGTCAAATTCTTTACAGAAGATATACAGAAGATATGAAACTGCAAATTTTCTAAAATTCAATTAAGTCGAGTTTGAAATTCACCTAGTGTTTTCTTTTCCAACACTAATTCGATTGACTTTGGTGAAGCAACAGTTTGATATATCAAAGTATTAGAATTCTGAAAGTTCTGATAAAAAGATAAAATGAGTTTAAATCGTGGCAAACAGTATATTACTTATCTGATTGTCATAAAGTTGTTCAAAGGGTCTGAACTTTACTCTTTATGCTTCTTCTTCTTTTATTTTTCCAAGGATTTGATACTATGTTCTTCTTCAGTTTTAACGGAATTGTGAGACTATGCCGTTCTGTTAATATAAGGTCGAAACGTGAAAGGATTTCTATAATCTCTGGCTCGACATAATTATTTCCAGAGACGTTATCTATTCGCTCCTGCTTTCCATTATGATGTGCTATGCTCGACCTGCTTGCCGACCATTCTGAGCTTTTATATCCGCAGTGATTCGGAAGACGAACATTATCACGATTACCTTTAGGTTTTTGGGAGAACGTGAGCCGAACAGTAGTTGCTTCTTCTCAATAATATACTGATGCCGTAAATTTTTTTCACATGATAAATAATGCAGGAAGTTCTTTTTCCGAGAACACGGATGGCTCTTTCACTTCTTTTTTTTCGACTCTTTGTTCTAGAAGCAGCTTTTTGGGTTGGAGTTTATACTCGTCCATTTCATAAATTGCCGCTACACAGCGCGACTTTCTCGTTTAAATAACTAGACAGAAAAATATTTCTCGGTCACACATTTTGTAGTGTTAAAACATTTTTAAACTCGTTTTCAACGAATTGCGTATATACATTTCATAACCAACAGTAAAATAACAGTTTTTTATTACTATAATATGTAAATATTTTTTAAACTATGTCTCGTCTTCTGTTATATTTTTTTTAGTGCTTTGAATTTTTCCACTGTGGACAGTCAACCCGATAGAGGATCAAAAAAGCCGGTCTCCTTGGTCGTAAGTTTTACTCAAGTTCTAATACCTGACCCAGTAACTCACATTTTTCATGCAAAGTCGAAGTATAAAGAATTTCCTCCTGGCAAAAGTAAAGACATCTCGAAAGAATGAAAACAAGGGGGAAAGTTTCAAGAGCAATTTTATTTCTTCTATGACTAAGGATAACCGCAACGACAAATGTGTTTATTTGGCATCATATGAGACAATGTAGCATAAAATCGATAAGCCATCAGGAAAAAATTTTATACTGAAAGACGGATAAGCAGAAAAGCCTGAATTATTGGCAAAAAAAAATCCCTCAACAAATATATTTGTTACAACTTAGAACTTATCAAAATTATTATTATTACTTTTAGAATCTTTTTCTTCTTTCGTATAGAAAAAAAAGAAAATTGAAAATGAGTTCATTTTTTCCCACCTTTCATTTTTCTTGAGAAGAAAAAATTATATATCTTGAATATTTTTAATTGCCTTTTAAAATTAATGGAGAGGGTAATTTTTAAAATCCTTTGGCGAAGGAAATTTTAAATTCAATTATACTCTGTAACATGAAAGTTTAAGATATTCAAAAGCAAAGGAAATTACAATTTAAGAATTCTCTTAGTGATTCGAGTCACGGGTAAATTTCATTTCATGAATCAAAATACAGGGTAGTATACATAAAGTGCGTGTATCTCCGTGATCTCATTGACAGTAATATTCAATTAAACTTTCCTAGAAGCGTTTCCCAGACAGTCTTTGCATGCTTTATAAATGCAAAATACGAATTTCACTTATATATATACACCAGACGACAAAACTTTATTCCTTTCGAAAATAATATCGCAAGATTAAGTCTCCTATTTTGCGTGCAATATGAGGGAAACATTTTTAATCTAGTGGAGAAATGTGCACATTTGGTCTAAGGAGATGGATTCGAAAAGAAATTTTCAAAATAGCAAATTATGCAGATAAGGTGTATGACTGAAAATTATTTTTTACCACTGAGAGAAGAATTATACAAATTTGTCTGACTAAAGATTACTTTTACTACTGATAGTACAATTATACCACTAAAAATCGTTTTGTCTGACTAAAACCAACTTTTACTACTGGTAGAAAAATTATATCCCTTAAAACACTTGTCTGACTAAAACTCATTTTCACTACTGAGCGTAAAATTATACACAAAACTGTCTGAATAAGATTACTTTTACTACTGATAGTACAATTATACCACTAAAAATCGTTTTGTCTGACTAAAACCAACTTTTACTACTGGTAGAAAAATTATATCCCTTGAAACACTTGTCTGACTAAAACTTATTTTTACTACTGACCGTAAAATTATACACAACATTGTCTGAATAAGATTACTTTTACTACTTATAGTCCATGTAAGAAAGTGTATACAGAACTGTCTGATTAATATTTACTTTTACTACTGATAGTACAATAATAACACTAAAAACCGTTTTGTCTGACTAAAACTTACTTGTACTACTGGTAAAAATTATATTTCTGGATTAGATTAGAATTATACAGATTTGTCTGACCAAAACTTACTTTCACTACTGACATCACTAGTTTACAAAGTTGTCTGACTTAAAATGCCGTTTACTACTGACAGTTGACTTATACCACTTAAAACCATACTCTAAAGTTGAGGAAACGTACTTACAATCACATGTGTAAGACTTTTAGTTGAAAATGATAACGATATTGGAAAATGAATCACTTCACTAGCACCAGAACGTTTTCATGAAAAACAATATTCACAAAAATGGAGAATATTTAAAATTTTTTCCGAAATTATGAAGCTCAAGGTGGGAGAATGTTGATGAGATGGAAATCAGTTAATGTAATAAAAAATGAAGGGTATCTGCTTGAGCTTTCCGGTATTTGGAAAATCTTGTTAGTGAGATCAGTCAAAATCCAGGAAGGTTTCGGATGAAAGTGCCACGTACCATAGGCATCTGGGGATTGTGGATAAGGGGTGGATCTGTAGCTAGACGACAGGACGAGGGTGGCATGCTGGTTACGCCTTTAGCATGTCGCTGCGTCAGCGGGTACATCCATGCCAACCCCTTTAGCGATTTACTGCTAAATAATATCTAAACAGTAGCATTTGTGCGATTTAGTTGGATGCAGATTGGCACCGCTGGTGTGCACAATGTAATTAAAGTGAGTCGATTTTATCGCCCACTTTCACCCCCGGGTTTGGACTTTCAATTTTGTCAACTCCAACACGTATACACTACCGGTTTTACAACATCTCTTTTTTATCCCACAGGATCGAAAAACGTTCTTGTATTTTATTTTTATTCGAAAAGAATACAACTTTAATTTTGCCTTTACATTCAGTCCGGCTGTAATTTTATTACATAACTGAAATGAACTTTTCAAAATAATTCATCATCAATAATTCATCCGTTTAGATAAATAGGTATTTATTATTTATGTTTTCAATACAAGTAGTAGGTTTGTGTTTTCGTTTAGAATTTGGGGTAACTCGAATTGGAATCCCACCACGGCTTATGTGACTTTCTCCTCGAAAACACCAGTGCCAGTTAATCGTTAACTTTCAACATCGTTCGTTAAACTTCGATCGTTTGGTAGATCACGAGAGAGAACATTCTCTAAATTGTCCGTTTCGTTCAGTATATTACCTTTGTTCTCTTCTATAGAATTTACTACAACCATAATCGGAAGGTACGATTCACAGAAAAGGTCTCGAGCATCCAATTGACGCTTAAGATGAAATGTATGAAGTGTATTAAATGTATGAAGTGTATAAAATGTATAAAATGTATAGAATGTATAAAATGTATGAACGTATGATGAATGTATAACACATAAATGATAACCATAATAAGCACCTACAGAAGTACGAATTGTGAATAAGTGTATTATCGAGAGATTTATTTTTTATTTGCAAAATAATAAATAAATAGTTTTGTTTGTTGCAATACACCCTCGAAACTATATCCAAATTAGCATCGTTAACTGTTATACTTGAGTGTTCCATATGTTGAACCTGGACTCTAAATATTTACCTTCATTAAACATTCCATCCGGTTCCATTCGTATCCGGTTATAACGCTACACCTGAAATTACAACATGGTTGTTTGACTCGTGTTTGTTCTCCCATAATGTACGCAATCTTCGTCGAATAATATAACATTTCAAGGAAAAAGTGAATTAAACGAAACAGTGAGAATCCCCGAAAAAAATCGCGTCTAAAAAAAGAAAAGTTTTTGAAATTATTTTCCTTATCTGCTTTAGAATCGATACATGGAAATTATTCATTTTTTTCTTCTTCTTTCCCTTCCAGTTTTTTTTTGTGCATGCGAGGAAAATGAAAAAAAATTTCCCTACTATCGTATTCTTTAGACGATTGCAAATTAAATATAGGATTCGAATTCAAGAAAATCCTTATAATGTTCCTATTAATATCGTATAAAAAAAAGTTTGCTTGTGATTTATTTGCAAATGAAAAAAAAATGTTTTGCGATAAAATTACAAATGATAAATTCGAGATAGTCGCGAGATTAATTAAAATTAATTTTTTGCAACAGTCGGGGGCTATGAGGAAAAAAATTATTAAACTCAGAAAAGAAAAGAAAAGAAAACGGGTTTTAAATAAATTTTTTTACCTAAATATCACCCCTTTGACATTTTTTGCGAATGGCAAATAACATGACATACCTCTCTCTTTATCAGAAAAATGCATCGGCCCCCTCGATGCGCAGCCATAAAAAAAAAAATATAAAAATAAAGTAGTTCCAAGCATTTACTCATAAATGGCTGTTATCGATTTAATATCGATGGACCCGAAAAAATACTGAAAAGTCCATTTTCGATCTGGAATTTTTTATTTTTCCCCCCACGTACAGACTTTTCATTTATATTTATAAAAGCGTAATTTGCTTGCATTTCCTATGGGGATTGTTGAGATAAAGTGAAAAAATGTCGACGATTCACGATGTAAAGATTTTGTAAAATTTTTATAATTTCGTTTTTTTTTTTGAATTCACACCAAAAAATTTTCAATTTTGTGTGTATTTTTTCACAAAAAAAAAAAATCTCTCAATTTCGAGTGAATTTTCTTGCATTTTTCTTTGAAAAGCAAAAGAGAAACGAAAAGTTGAATCAAAAAAAAGATCGACAAAATCTTGTTTCATTTTTTATCAACTGTTAATTCAAAATAAGAAAAGAAATAAATTTCTCGATTCACGTAATGGAATATAAAAAAGAAATTAAAAAAAATTGATTTATGTAATACAAAATGCAAAAAAAGTAACAAGGTTTTGATAAAATTAAGAGAGTTTAGATAATAAAATTGCGTGTCCGTAGGAACGCAAACGTAATCAGACTGACCGGACAGGCTTCTATTAGAGCTTCCTGATTAATTACTTAATTGCTTTTTGCATCGTTAATTTATATATTTAAAAAAAGCGAATCCTATTTTGCCAAGTCGCGGAAAAATTTCCCTAATAATTATAAATTTTAATAATCAGAAAAGTAGTAATTTTTTTTAAACTGAAAATTCCTCAATATTATAAATACGAAGAAAAATAATTAATTTAAAATCCAAAAATTCGCTGGCGAAATTATAATCAAGTATTTCATAAATCGATCAAGTCTTTTTTTTCTCTAATGTTGTGACATTGCTTGAAAAAAAAGAAACAAAAAGCTAACGCGAGAAATTTTTGAAAAAATTGTACGAATAAAAGTAAATTTTATGGTAAAAGCGCCCCGAAAGCCAGCATTGTGAAGAATTGTATTATAAATAACATTCCAAGCAATAACGATTATTTAAAGGAATGGATATTGTTTGTAAATTTTTTTAAGAGTCCAGAGATATAATTTAAATGTAATCCGTGTTATTTTTTTTTCTTTTTTTTGTACTATTACCGATTATAATATATATAAATATACGATACTAATCAAGGGACGTACCCGCCCATCTAGGTGCAACTAGTAATATATTATATTATATAAATAATAATAGTTATATCTAAGCAGCGGTATACGTTTTATAATAGTGCAGCATGATATTTTTATATGATATATTATACACAATGTAATATTTTGATAAACTGCAGATCTACTCTGAATTGATTTATTATTATTATTTGTTCGAAAAATAAATTAAAAAAAAAACTCATTATCGAAAGCCTTGAGCAAAGATGTATTGAGAGAATAAAAAAAAAAAAGATTTTGTATTGCTACTTTTTAATAAAAAAGTCTTTGCACGCCCTATTAGAAAATGTTCGTTTTTAACTCTTTTTCGGATTAATTCTATATTCCCCTCTATTCCTTTTTAAATTCCCTTTTCTTTTCAAAAATTCACATCCCTATTTTCTTTTAGATATGTTAATATTTAAAAAAAAAATATTCTTTTTTTAATTTGTCAACAAATTTACAACTATTGTCAATTTATAAAATTCTTTATATATTATTTACATAACTCGTTTAAAAATTAAATAACATTTCATAAAAAATTGGAATATTTCAAACAAGCTTTAAATTAGAAAAGAAATTGTAAAATTTGATTAAAATTAATTAAACTGAGCGCATATTGGAGCAATGTAAATTTGTCCCGCACTCGGGACAAGGAAACGTATCCGTTGCTGTAAAATATGCCTGTAAACAATAATAACAAAAAATATGCTGACAACCTGCGTGTCTTGGTAAAATTGGCCTCTGATGACAATGCGGACAATTTGTCATTAAATTCAATGACGGTTGAATGTTGACAATTTTTCCACTAACTCTCGTTCTCGTCCATAATTGATTCCATTTTTGTTTAATGTAATAAAAATTCACCATTGGCAAGCCAAATGTGAATAATTCAATTAAACCATGCCAAAGTAATTCCCTTGTCATGTAAGAATATCCAATGTTCCTCGATCTATTCGTGATTGCCGATTGACTAGAAATTCTTAATAATCGTTCAATTAAATTTGGCTGTGATCCACGATGTAGAAATAAAATTAAATTCATTAATTCCATGATTCGAATAATATTTGCCGTCCATTCAAAGTAGTTTTTTAATTTATCGTTACGTGATATTACGACGTATTGTGAATCTATTAAACGTTCCTGGGCATATTTTGGTAAACTTGCAAGTAAAAAATGAAAAAATGCTTTCCTCTGATTGATACGGTCGTATTTTAAATTTAAAAGTTGCTGTCCAAATGTCGCATCTCCTTTTCTTAGGGAATAATACCAAATTAAAAATTTAATAAAAACATCGATTTCCGGTTGCCATTTATCAATTATTCCCGGTCGAATGTCTTTCGTTATTTGCTTGGATTGATTGCGAAAAATTTCACAGATTTCATGATCTAATTGTTCTGCGTCGATTTGATTAATTCGTGACACGTATGGTGAGGCTGGCATTATTTTCTCCTGAAAAAAATTTATAATTTAATTACCTTTAATTATCGCAGGAAATGGTGATAAGTGAAAAAAATATGTTTATGTCAATTCATGTTTTAATGAAAAAAAAAACATCGGTTTTATAAAAAACTTACCAAAAATATATATTCAAGTTGATTAATTATTAAATATATTGTGTATCTTGATTGATATTTATCTTTTTAGTATATTTCATGTAATTTGTCATTAATTTTGACAATACATCCTATTTACCTATTTTGAAATTATAAGACGCTTTCAAAATATTTCACTGACATCTAATTAACAGGAAAAATTGTTTTTCACTAGACAAATTTTTTACTTGATTCTATTTTAATTAGGTAATTGTAAAATACGATGAATTTGTGTTTATTTTTGAGAAAGTTTGAAAATATTGACATTTTCCGATATTTTTGAGGTTAGGATAAAACTTCATGAAATGGCCACTAGGGGCGCAATTTCCGGACCGGATTTGCCGGTACTGACGTGACGTCATTGATGTTCGTGTGCTCGTGTGTGGAAGTTGATTTCGTTTGCTCAAAGTTTTGGTATCATGCTTTTGTGATAAAGTTGACGTTTTCAAAGTGTTTATTAATTATTTCTAGTGATTCCAGTTTGTCCTAATAAGTGCCACATGTCGTAATGTGACAGTAATAACATTAACGACACTAGGTAAGCAGTGAAACTTATGTAATATTCTTTTTTCTTAATTCCATGTAAACCCCAGTGAACATCGATCTGCCAAGTGACAAGATAACCTCAAATTTTCCGTCAATACTGTAGTATATATACATATATATATATATATATAATTTGACGCTAATAATTATTTTCAAAAAAAAAAAAAAATTGCATATACTTTTTGAATTTGCAGACATAACCTCACTTTTTCAAGTGCTATTGAACGGATACGCCTTTCCCAGACAAAAATTGGAAATTTCGCATATATAAATGGTAACTATCTTTTAATTTTTATTATTCTTTTTTCGAATACCTGTTTTTTATACTAGCAATTGTTCTTTATTTGTTCATTTTCTTGCAAAGAGATTTGTTTTAAAAAAGGAAAATTAACGCTTTGACTTTGAAAAACGGTGAAATTTCTTGAAATTAGATTCCATTTTTTTGGCAAATTGGAATTTTATCTGTAATCACATCAGGACTCAGTGTGCTTTTATCTTTATTTTTGCAATTTACACCCTTTAGTAATTTTGCAAATATTTTCTACTTGTTTGAAAAATAGACGCGATAAATAATGACAGATTGACCAATTTTTGACATTTGGTTCAATGAAACTTGGAATATTTTATATTTATTGAATGAAAACGCAAATAAGTTATTAAATTAATTAATAGATTATATTGTTAAAAGGGATAATTACAAAATTAATTTTTACATAAAAGGAAAGCTTTGCGGGAAAAAAAATTTTTTTAGAGAATTAAATATTTAGATTTTCGTAATTGTAAATAATTTATAACATCGTAATTGATAATTAGTTATTATAAAATTTTATTCGAAAGGTTCAAATTAAGACATTTGCTTTAGAAAATAGCATTTGAGTGAATCTAATTGTATCCAGATTTGACAAATTGGGGAAAATATTTGATTAAAATTGTTCCAGTTGACACTTGGCAATATTTTGAGTTCTGTTTCCAATTATCTGAATTTTTATATCGTTCACTTATTTGACTATGCGTGTAAGGTCCAAGACCTTGACGTTGGAATTTTATTTTTACTCTAAATGATTTGTTATGCAAGCTAACTAACTTGGCTGATGTCCAATCATATATCTTTGATTTTGAAGTTTACCTTGCGTGCTTTCGTTACCCTTAAATGTGATTTTTTATTTTGTTTATTTTTATGTTACGTAAATTATCTTTTCTCTTAAAAAAAAAAAAAAATTCTTTGTTAATTAAGAGGTACAACGTTTGTGGACACGCTGCGGAAAGTAAAGTAGACATAAATTATCACCGAATTGTTATTTATTTTCCTATTACCTAGACATTCCTTGTCAGAGGGAATGGGCTCTTGTGTGCCTTGCACAAGAATTCCCTTGGAGGTAATAAACAATACTTGGCTTTTCCAGTAGCGTTGCATTTGTTCAAAATTATCAAACCAGGGTCTAAAGGGATTCATTTGTCATTGGAATTTCATATCTACTTAATTAATTATCACAACTGTTAATCTCTTAGTTAAAATACAGTAATTAATACAAAGAATTTTTTTCTTTACAGTTTAATAGGGTAATTTTTCTTGTGTGCAATTTTACAAAGTAATTAATATTAATTTGGTGATAAATTTAATATAATTTATAAATTTTACAATCCAGCTTTTTATGTTAATTAATTTTCATAAATATTACGATTATTAAATATTTTTTTAAATATATTAAATAATAATTTTTTAAATAATAATTCGTGATTTTAAATTGTTTAAATTTTCCCACCAGTGACGATTGCTTCGATTATCCAATTTTCATTGGTTAATAATTTAGTCCCTTTTTATTGAAAAATTATTGACTATTTAATCAATTTTATTCACTGAATTTTTTTTCTAAATTGTGAAAACCTTAACCTAAAATAATAATAATTCTTCAATTTTTTTCTTTAGAAATTCTTGAAAAGAATAAAATGTGAAAATTAATTTTGACATATTTTTCCTTTTTTTATATAACAATTTTAAAATTTTCTATTTATACAATTTGAGAAATAATTTATTTTTAAAATTTGAAAATTCCCGCTAATAACAAGTGACCAATCATAGAGCTTGGAGCTTTTAGTGGACACAATTTATCAACAACCAATTGAAATGCTTCTTCTTCCCTTGGGAATTTCACTTTAGTTTTGTTTGCGACGCCATCTTGATTAGTTGCGTCTCTCGAATTTTGACAAGTTGTTCATTGAATTTTTATTAGAGTTTTGTGTTTTATTAAACTAATTATTGTAGTTATATTATCATGAATGTTAAGTCTTTCAGTTTTTTGTAAAATTTGTCGCGAAACAAGTAATTATATGATCGAAATGTGTCGTCGAATTTTTACTCTCTTGAGTATGAATAAGAAATTTTTATCACAGGTAGAAAAAGAAGACTATCGTACTATTTATTTTGAAATTTATGTCGATTTTATTGTATTTTTTTCTTAATTCCTGTAAATATTTACATTTTGTGTCTAAATTTTTATTTTTTCTCGATTTTTTTTTAGGTTACGGTCGTGTCGATGTGTGGTCAATATATAACGAATATAATCAATATAAATATTGCTTCTCAAAATTTGGCTCGTTTTTTTGACAGGAATCGGTAAGATTTTTGATTTTTAATCGATTATTAACATCTGGGTATTGTTTTAATTTATTAATTTTGATATATTTGTTTGATTATATCCATTTTGAAATATTTCGCTCCAAATTTTTTCCTCCCTTCAATTTAAGCAATTTAATTGCAACCATAATTATGATTAATTCAATTTTTTTTAAAAGTATTTTACTGTTCCTTTTCTGTATTGCAGAAAAAAAATTATATTTGTTTTTAATAACTTTTACAAACTATTAATCATCAAAAATGAAACAAACAGATAAATAATTTTTTTATTGTAAATATTTGATAAATCCGCTTATTATCGAAGGAAAATATTTGATTAATTTATAAATAAATATTTGAGTGCAGTTAAATCGTGGATACAGTTTGCATTATGATTTATATATTTGAAAATTTTTTTTTCCAAATTTCAATGTAAATGTCTCTTGTTTTTTGTATTTAGTTTTAAAAATATTTGTTTAGCTTTTTTAAAAGTCAAACAATTTTTTAATTATTTTTTTTACAATTTTGAAACGGAAAAAAAATTATTATCAACTTTTTGCTTTTGAATTTTTTTTGTAATTTGTAATAATTATATTTTGTTTTTAATATTTTTATTAGAAACTGTTAATTAACGATTTAAAAAAAGAAATTTCCGTGTTGATATCTAATTGATTTATTCTCATTATCGGGGCATACTTTTACTGATAGGATGCAATGAAATTCCTGGAATTATTTTTCCCCTGTACTCAAGTTCTTGCATAAATTAACGATAATAAGTATTTATTTAAGGAATTTATAAATTCTCAAGTGAAGACAAGTAAATTTGATATAAAAAAATTTAATTATAAATTTATTAACTTTTTTACATTAATGTTAGTATAAACAAAATTATTATTTTTTATATTATATTCTTTATTTTTTATATTATCTTCCTTTTTTTTATTAAACTTATCCGCGTCAATAGACTATTAAAAATTTCGATACCGATATGAACAATTTGTTTAACTTCGTTTCCTGAAAAAACACTTGATTCACTTTAAAAATGAAAGGCCAATTGAATTGTATAAAAAAAAAACACTGCCTCAGCAATGGAACAGGTGGCACCTAACAGAGTTCAGGAAAGTTTTTGCAGCACTGCTTCTTGCATAAAGGTGGCATCTGCGGAAACTCCATTTATTTCAGTATGCTCTTTGACCCCATTCATTGGGGTCAAAACTTTTCAATAAAATTGAGAAAAAAGTTTCTAATTTTTTTTTTATGTGGAAAAATTTTCCCTTAGCACGGGTCTACAATATATTTTACTATTTTCTATGAAAAAATAAAGTTTAAACAAAGTAAAAAAATTTGTTGACTGTTTATTAACGATTTAATTTGATTGTGAAAATCAAATTTGAAATAAAACGATTAAATTTCAGTTAAATGAAACATTTTTTTACTATATGATTATAGTGAAATATATTGAAAAAAATTTTTTTTTACACTAATGGTAGAATTTTGTTTTAGGAGTTCTAAGAGATTCTTTCGATTAGAGGTCTGTAATTGGGAGTTGATTTAGAAGCTATGGGTTCAGTCGGTATAGTGGACCGGAGGATACTTGAAAAAGTCAAGTTTTGCAGGTTAGGTGGTGGCGCGAGGCGTGGCGAGGGTATTGATCGCAAATTTCCCTTCCCGGTCCACCTACAACAAGCGACGTTATCCAGTATTTCTAACCCTCTGCCCCCTCGTCATCGTTGAGGTCCTCCAGCTTCGACTCACCCACCACTGTCACTATTCTACTACAACCCTTTACCTCGCCTGTACCTCTTTCGCGACCCCTCATTCATTCTTACTCGTATCACCACGCGGTGATAACATAACCTCAAAACTTCTCTTGTTGTTACTGTTTAAATAAATTGAGCTCTCGGATATTATGACTTTTTCGACTTATTTTCAAAAAATGCGACTTTTTCGACTTTTCTTCCAAATATTGCAACAAAATACCACATTTTTAGTATAAAATGCAACTTATTTCGATTTTTACACACTGAAAAAGAAATTTTATCTGTTTCGAATAATGAATTACTTGACTATTATCAAATTAATATTTATTTGTATCAAATAAATTTTATTTGAGTCAATTAAATGGTATTTGATTCAAATACAGAAATTATTGATTCAATTACAAATGGTATTTGATTCAAATACAGAAACAGAAATTATTGATTCAATTATAGTTTATTTGATTGAAATAAAAATTATTTGGTTCAAGTAAATATTTATTTGATAATAGACAAGTAATCGGTTATTTGAATCAAATAAATATTTTTTTCAGTGTAGTAATAATCTTTGCTAGTTTCGATTGATAGTAATTATCTGTTAATTTATTTGTCAATATATAAATTTTACCATGAATCTTATTTTCATAAATTTATGCAAAATGGAATAAATAATTAGTGAGTGTCATAATAAATTGAGGAGAAAACAATTCGCACATAGTGCGTCTTTGCATATATAATAAACTAGAAAGTCTTGTAATAGGATGAAGTTTGCTTTGAGATTCCACTAATACTTAGCTTGATTTTACTAGTTTCTGAAACTTGGGTGCAGAATAATGCAAGGGAAACTTCTCAGATCAGAATTAATTGTGGTCGTTATTAAAACTTTTGTCTTATCTTTATCATGAGTTGGGCACTTTTTTATACTTGACGTATTATTGATGAAACTTCGTTTTAATTATCGTCTCTGTTCAAAATGTTTTGAACAGTTTTGAAAAATATTGCTTCATATATTTTTCGAATATTAAAAATTTTTCATTCTTTGGTGATTTTTCTTTTTTATATAGTATCTGTGGAAAATATTTCATACTCGAGATATTATGTTGATACTTAATCGAAATATATTACCTTGCACGTGATGAGCTAATTTCGTCCTTGTAAAATTAACTCATCCTCCTTTAACCACTGAAATTTAAATTGCATCGCAAAATAATTATATTATCTCATCGTTTTGAGAATAATGTCAGTGATACTGTTGAATATTATATAGAAGGGCTCTTGGTGTCGGTGTCAAAATCATATCCAAATTTAATCTTATCACGAATCGAAATGCTTGTTTTAGCAATTGAGAATGAATTTTGAAATTGGTTTATCGATGTCAGTTGTGGGTTAATTATGAAATAATTTTCCAAAAGGACAATGATCTCTCAACTATTTTGATATAAAATGATTCGAAATGGGTTATTTCTATATTGAGTACATGGGAGTTTATTTTCGTTTAGTTGAATTTAATTACATTTGTGTAGATCAGATTGTTTTTGGTAATTTGTTAATAATATTGGTTAGTAGTAATCTGTAGAATAACTAATGGATATAGTTAAAAATGGAACGACCCACTTTTTTGGGCCGTTGTGTTTTGTGTTGATTAAAATTTCCTCTCTTGCGAGCAATCGCATGTAAAGTCGATGTTTGATATTCCAAACACTTTAGCGACTTCTTGTTCTTATCGATAACTCAATCCCAAGTTTCCCTTTTGGAAAAAGAGAAAGAAGTGAAAAGGAAATTGCGACGAGGAGCCCAACCCTGAAAACTGCAGACGCTCTCGGCGCCCGCCTAATTGACATCCGACCGCCCCATTATGCACTCCTTCCCTTGATGTTATTAAATTAAGTTTCTGCCGCGCCATGAAGATTTATTGCTTCAACTCCTTTTTTACGATTCATTTTGAATAGGAGACTTCTGTTCCCACCACCAATTTTTGACTGCATTGAGTATAAAGAAAGGAAAGCGGTCGGTAACACTTTAACAAGGGTAGGTTACTTTGAGAGGGTACACTGTAAATGAGATAATAAAGATAATTTAATAGTGAAAAATAGATTCTGTGGATTTTGTAATATGCCTGAAAAAAATAATTAAAAAACACTCGGATTAATTTTCAGTTTCTTTCTTCACGTTCATTCTTGAAATATAATCAAAAAATTTGGTGACTTGACTTTTTTTACCCTTAAAATAAAGCTCCCCCCCTTGAGTAATCCGATGACACCATCGTCTGGAATCAAGTTTTTTTTATTAGGCTTCCGTCACGATTATACAGCGCCTAGACTTTTCTCATATTATATTTTTTATATATATATAATCAATATTCGTTGTGGTGTTGTAATCAATCTTCTGAATTCACGTTTCCTTCCTCTTTGGAAAAAAAATTGTTAACGAGTTTGAATTTGAATGTTCTGAAAATATCTTGATAGTTGTACAAGTCTAGGAAAAGTGTTTTATACTCCTTAGGAGTCTCGAATCGTGAGTACTTAGAATCCACTAACAAGCCATGAATCCTGTGCTTAATTAAAAGCACTCGACAGACAAAATGGTGAAGATGACAGGTCTTAAGTTTCCTTTTCATTAGATTTAATATTTCAGAATATAAATTTTCTTTGTGGAAATTATATATACGTGCGTATTTAAATGAACATTAATGTCTATTTTTAATGGTAATAAAATTTTTTTTCCTTAATTTGAAATAAGGAAAATGAATAATAGGTTAGCACATTTTCGATTAAAAGAAAAGAATAAATACTATAACGATGGTTCATGTTTGTGTTAATAAACTTTTTTTATTAGCCTAAAATTATCTAACCTCACATGTAAATTTAAGGAAGAATTATTATTTTGAATTTTCAGGTACATAAGTCAAATTTTTGTTAAATTAGCCAATATTGCGAAAGCAATACTCAAAGAACAGTAAATAAATTATTTATGGAGAAATGAAAAAGACAAAAATTAATAATATATTGTAGTTATATTACCTGGATAGTGTAAAATTATTTTAAAAATCTACAAAATTCCATTAAATTTGAATTGTTTTTATTAGGAAATGTAATTCGTTACGTTCGCGAAATTAAATATCGAGAGTGTATTCCGCTCCGCATTAGGTACGTTAAACCTAATGCATATATACAGGTAGAGAGAGTTGCGATTTATGCGATCGATGAAAGCTGTCACAAAATGAAAACCGGAAACGAATGTTGGTGCTAATTAACAACTAACATATACACAACATTTCCACGGTTACACGGGATTTCATTGGGGGTTATCAATTATTGAGGAATCAGCCGGACTTGCGGATATTCCGTGACGTTTAAATATGCCGTCGTCGTTGCGTTGACATTTATTCGGGAATTTACGTCAGTTTTTGTTTCACATGTAAAGCGGTTTAACAGGAAATTTTTTTTAACTCGCTTTAAAATATCCCCTTTGATATTTAAAAATTTAATGTTGTAAATTCGTAAATCTTTAAAATGAAATTCTCTCTCGTTAATTAGAAGACTTACTTATTTTTTTGAATTTATTTTAATGCACGCAATTGCATTTTGTTATCTTTCTCCGGCGCGCGTATTTAGAGATATTCCGTGAGTTATCCAATTTTCGGTTAGAAATTCTACCCTCGAGCAATTAAGGCATTATTAGTATAACATGGATTTAGCTTCGGTTTTGCGGTCATCGTAGGATCAATAGTTCGATTGTGTTACTATCCTTGTAATTTAATTTAAGGAGCTAATTCATACAAAAGAAGTTCTCTGAAAAAAATCTGTAATATTGATGATGCTTTTTTGTAATTTTGAGTCCAATTAATAAATTAGTTTTTGATAACTTGTGCGTGGCAGTTTGCCAATCGACTCAGTTATATGATCGATGAGAGTTTGGTGCAGGAAATCAGCTTCACAGCTCCGATCTATCCTATTCGTTATTTTAAGACCCCCTCCCCTCTCTTTCCCCCTTTCATCTCCGCTCTCTCAGTGACCTCTCATATATATTACGTTCTCACCTTCTGCACAGGATATTAGCTGAAGCACTTTCCGTTCGAACCTTAAAGTACCTTTACTTAATTACTAATATAGTCGTTTATATATGGACGGATAGTTAAATAATAATTTTTATTTTATAAGATAAGAAAAAAAAAGTGAAATTTAAGAGGAAAAATTTTCGATTATGCGCAATTTAATTATTTATTATTCTAGAGGCGTTATTTTAAGACCAGATCTTTATACAAGTATTATTTATAATTACATATTATGAATGTTACTTGGGTGGATTAATGGTTGTTTCATTTCTCTATGGTAGAATTTCTAAGAAAATTTTCACTATTTTCTTCTGCTTTTAATTATATCTTGGCTTCTCATTCTTTCTGTTTATGCAAGTAAATTGAAGGAGACATTGACTACAAGCATATTCGCGACAATTTTGCGAAAGAGGGATTTGCAGAGTCGGCGAGTGTTTCATTAACGTAACAAGATATCAAGCTGTAGTAGACTGTCGTTTAATAACTATAATGAAATCATAAAAGAGAAAACCGCCTACTCATTGTCATATAGAGTCCTTAAATTCACGGTAAAATGAGAATTTATATTAAAGCCTTTATCAATCTTCTCTTTTAATTCAGAGAACGCTTTTGTAATAAATTATACAGTTGTTTACTTTTTTTACCTTCTTTTTTTTTAAATATATTTTTTATTATAAATTGTTTTGGATATTTTTGCAAAATTTTCTACTTCAATTTTTTTGTACTTTTAAAAAAAAATAATACAATCCTTAGTGCGTTAAATAAAATTATTTTTCTTGAATAATTTACCAACTTTGAAACGTGTTTGGTGTGAAAAGACAAAAGCAACACTCGTTTGAAGAAAAAAAAATCAAATACGTTGAGGGGATTGCGTTTGTTTTGAAGGATTCTTCATGTTTTTTCAGTGCAAAGTCTATGGGGAGATCAAGTAGTGTGTTTCAAGAGAGAACTTTTTGCCTCTCGCGACATCCGAATGCATCGTCTAATTGAAACTGACGTCAACCAACCCCCCCTCACCATCATGTATATATGTATATAGCAATTGTTTCTCGAGGGGAAATATCCTGCCTGTATAAAATATCCTGATATTAATTTCATATAATATAGGGTTTACGTAATACGTTTTATGCATGAATAAGTTTTTGAAATAACTGAAAAGCAGTGTTATCACACTGAAAAGATAATTAAATACTGAATGATATAGACATTTTTAAAAAGTGAATGATAAACGTGTCAATAAAATGCATGCAAGATAGTGAAGCGTATCTTGGGGGAAAAAATGGTTCATAGCATAAATATATTTTTATTATTTTTATAATTTATAAATAATTAGTTATTTCTGGCTAATTCAAACTTGGAGAAAAATAGGTTTTTTCATATTATTACAATAATAATTATTATTATAATTAACATTTATTATTAGTATTATTATTATTATTATTATTATTATTTTTCTTATTTTTTATAATTAAATAATCTTAATACCTTGATAGTGATATTTGAAAATGATAAATTGTCTTGAATTTTTTTTAATTACTTTATATATTCATATAAGAAGAATTGTTAGTGTGGGATCTCGTTAATTACGATTGTTTGTTTGACTTTTGTTTCAGGACTTGCAGTAGACGGGGGATTTGGAGCTCTTCATGGCATCCTGAATCGGTGAGTGTTTTTTTTATCTTGTATTCCTCAACTTCCTTTATTTTAGATCTCTCAACCCCTATTTGTGAAAAATTGTGTTTCATTTTGCTTTATGCCCAAGAATATATGTCTATATATCACTAAGGATATAAAGTATTTGCAAAAAAGACTTGTAAATTTTACACAAGAAGTTGACAGAAGGAGACAAAAAAATTGTCCGTGGGTTCTCCTTTTTTTCGCCTTGGAAAAGTTTTTAACTGCGACTTTTTTCCTTTATCTAAAATTTAAATTCAAGCTCTATTATACGCGTTCATAAATTTAATTAATCTTGGAGAAAGATTAGCGAGACGATGTTCAACAACTTGAGAAATTCTAATTTCAAATTATCATTATTCTTAAATTGATCTTATTAATTATTGTCTAAATGGGAATTGTTGTTAAGTATTTTATTTATATTTTTATTTAGTTTTTGATAGAAAAGTTTTATTTTCATTTTCCAAGTGGCACAAATTTAAACTTTGTGTACAAATGTGGAAGAGAATTTAAAAAAATCATATTTCAATGACAACTGCGCTAAGTATTTGCTTAGCATATATATATATATATATAATTAACTTGTTGAAAATAAAATTTAAAGTAAAATAAAAATAAAATTCTGGTTTAAGTTGGCACGAAAAAGTGTCGAGAAAATCAGTGTAAAATATAAGGAGGTACTTCCACGTGGAAAATTCTTGACTTAATTCCCTTGATATAAACATGAAAAAATTTTCTTTTTGGGGCTTTTTGACTTAATGGAATATATTTAACGGTTTATCAAAGTTTTTTGTTTAATCGAAGAAATACAAATTTCTTTTTTTTCGATTGCTTGCACACTTTTTCTCGCGGCGGATCTTGGAATCTTCTAATTATCGGAAAAATATGTCGTAATCAGAGAACTTGGGCGAATAACCCGTGACGGTGGCGCACTGCATTGCGCAATCGCGAAAGCAGCAATAGGGGTTGGTTATGGATTTTCGGGACGCGACCTTCGCGTGTCGCCCACGTTTTCACGCTCCTTCTTCTCTAAATTACTGGACACCTCAAATTCCGCAAAAAAAAAAAAAAAATGCATAACCCTTTTAGTCAAAAATTTTTCACCATTTTTCTTTTTGTACCAAATTGAATTTTGAATCTTTAAGTTTAAATATTTAGAGGATTTATTAGACTTTACAAAAATTGCGGATTATCTTTCTTTTCTCATTTTAAGACGAGAGATTTTATTTTTGTCTTAATTTTCATATTGATTTTTCAATTATTTAAAAATTAAAAAAATAATTCATTTATTGTAAATTAATATTCATTTTTTCTTTTTTCGTAAATATTCAAAATAATGGTAAATAAAAAAAAGAGTCTAGAATAATTTCGATTTTATTGTGCATTCTTTTTTATCACTGGAGTAAAAAATACTTTTTATGGTCATAATAAACACGAAGCAAGAAAATGATAGTTTTTCTCTATTTTTAAAGCTAAAATCGAAATCACATCTAAAAAATGTCCGTGTATCAAAACATATGTAATTTTCATATCTAACATTTTGTTTTTCCAGATTATAAATTATTTATGATAACATGAAAAAGACGAGAAAAAATTGATTTTGGGGGTTAAATTTGTTGATATAAATAATTTTGGAGCAATTTTTTAATTTCTTAAACTGTTGGAAAGATAATAATTTTAGGATAAAGAGGTTCTTGAACTTTGATACAAATAATTGTTTAGTGCAAACGTCGTTAACGTCCCATAATAAAAGGCGTTCGCCCTCAGTTCAAACGTCATGCTTAGAAAAGCTTCACACTAACCTACTTTATGTCCCTTGACGCACGCCACTTTGGTCACGCGATGCTGCGGGTATCTTTACTTCCCCCCTGACCCTCTATATCACCCCCCCCTCTCACACCCCTAAAGTTGTTGACTCGTTAACTTTTGACGAAAAAAATCTCGATGAAATCTCGACATAATTTCATTACAATCTCAGCATCCTATTCATAGAATATTTTTTTACTTGTCCTGCAAGACGGGAGTCCACATTATAATAATAAGCTTCTCTTGTACAAAATATGCAAGATTCATGATTTAAGTTATTCAACAAATCTTATTACTGTCGAGGAAAGAAAAATATAAATTTACTTGTCTCGATTTTTTTTACATATTTTTTTATAATGGTACTAATTTAGAATAATAATATAATACATAATTATTGTTGAAATTTTTTACGATATATTTATTATATAATTATATTATAATAAATATTATTATAATAATATATTATGTAATGATTTAAGTTTTCTTGTATTTAATTTTATTGTAAATTTTATGAAACTTTAATTATCAGCTCGCAATTTAAATGTAATGTTTTAATTTATTTAATGGTTTAACTGTACTCTTGTTATTTATTCAAATGTTCTCAAAATGTTTCACAGTGCGAGTAGATGTGATAAGGATTATAGTGCAGGATTTCGTAGTGTTGAATCTACACTGGGATGTGAGTAGTAACGTCCGTGTTGGATCAGACAACAGTAGTACAAATCGTCATGAAAGCCGTCGCGACTTTTTACAGCCGCAGATTAAAAATCTTTATAATTTCCCCTCCTTGTTCGGGTTTTTATATATTTTTTTCATTTTCTCTTTAACGTTTCCAGAATCTTTTCACTGTCATGAATCTTATTATTTTGCTATTTTCTCTTTAAATTAGAATTAGTTAACAATAATTTGATTTTTGTTTTATTATTATTAATTATTGAATAAAAAAATTATATTAGGTATTAATTAATATATAGGCATTGGGAAGAAATAAATTTACAGTTTTAAACAACAAAGAAAGAAAAATTTATTTTGTTGTGATGAAAATTTTGTCTTCTTTTTATTGTTTTTCTCTATAAAATGGAACACTCGAAAATTGGTTCTAATTAACGCTTCAGTTTTTTAGTGGAATGTCCTTTGCGTACTACACAGTCCACACAGTCCGTATTTGTAAGTGTATAGCCAGAAGCGCGGATAATCTCCTCGTGGTAACTTGGTTGCGGTTCTCTGCGGTACTGTGCTCAGCCATCTTGGTTTATCGATTTCATTCCCTTGCCTCTAGCCTCTTCCCATTTCACTCGCTGCTGTTTCCCTTTCTCTCAAACACATTCCCGAATCTAGACCCGATTCTGATGGCTGTTGCATCGTCATCGTGTTACAGAACTGTAGATTCATTGCATCCTATCGTATCAGTCACTCACGCCACTGCAGAAGTTTGTCTGCAATTTTCATTTTCGTGTTTTTTTTAATCTAAGATTTTCTTCCAAACATGTTGTAAATGTAATCTAATATTTTGTTTTCAGATTTTGAAAAATTATTTATGGGAAAATGAAAAAGACATGAAAAAAAAAATTGGTAGTTTGGGGGTTGCATTTACGGATAGTTTAGATAAATAAATTCGTACTTTATTTCTAAAATTTCCCGTGCAGAAATTTTGATCGGGCCCTAGCCGGGGCCAGGTCGGGTTGCCTCAAATCGGGGTGAAATACTAAAACTGACCTGGGCCCCAGTTGGGTCCAGGTCTGGACAAGGGAAGTCAGGTCGGGGCCCGGTCGGTTTTAGTGTTTCAACCAGGTCAGGGCCAGGTCGGTAAATTTCTGCACAGGTTGAAAAAAATTGATTGTTTTAATATAGCTGTTGATGTTGGTAATAATTTCAAGTTGTTATTAGGGGCATTTTAGAATCTTATTTAGGGAAAGTAGTTCTACATTATAGTAGTTGATATTTGAAGAACAATTTGTACGCTATTAATTTATTTCACAACATATCCAGGGTGCTAAAAAGAAATAGATATTGAATTTGACATTGTCGAACGGCTGGCTAGGGAAATTCGATATATTCCGTCGACTCAGCTATGTTGTGATGGGTATGAGTTTTCGAGTTGAAGAGGGTGATGACGTAGGTTAGCTGAAGATGCTGAAAAGAGGGATAGAAGTATCAGATGAAAGGAGAAAAATTTCACCCAAGGAGGCGAGAGCTCGTCAATTAGAACCTCGATCCATCCCACCCTAACGTGTTTTTTTTATACACGTTTACTTTTTACTGGCGAAGCATCCACGCAATATTTACCCCATGAAACATCACTGTTTTCATTTCGTTTTTGCCCGTTACTATCCTATTCTTTTTTTTACATTTTATTCCTGACTGTAATTATATTTTACATCATGAAACAATTTACAATCATCTGCATTTTTAGTCCATTTCTAAAATGCATTTTATGTAAAATTTTGTGAAATAATAACGTTGATTCTTTTTGTTTACGATGTTCAGTGATTATTCACATACTATCAATTTGAATCGTTAGGGTTTCTTCGCTTTGAAAGGGTTGCCTTGACAGATGGGTACCAAATGGAATTTTAGTTGAGAGTGTAGGGTTTATTAATTAACATTGTACGAGTATCGTGACTTGAATATCTAATCCGACCTTTCCTCGAAATAGAAATATTTCCTTGTGGTGAAATCTTCATTCAGGAAATAAATTTATTTTGGAGTAATTTGTTTATTTTTCAAATAAATTTCAAATTTGTTTATTATTTTCAAAATTATTTTTTTTATTTTTTCTAATTTTAACTATCGTAAATTTTTAATCTTGTATAATAATTATGAGTTGGATTAAAATTATTTGTCTACTTTGTGCGTCGGTGATTGTTTAGAAATCTAAAAAAGGGAAAAGAGATTTCAGAGTGTTGATTCATCGATCAACTTTAAATTGTACTTTGAACCGTTCCTTTCAACCTTACAAGACTTTCCTGTAAAATATTTTTGTGTCACAGACTTGGGTTAACTTTTCTCGATGATAAATCGTTATTTGTATTTCTTCTCAATGCACAATCGCATTTACATATTCTTTTGCAATTTATCTTTTCAAAGAAATATATATATTTTCCAAACTATAAATGTTTTGTCTTCTTATCGTTATACGGATATCTCTTTCCTTGAATTTGACTTTTCGTTGTCATTTCCCATTTCATTCATAAATGTAAAAATGTGCTATAAAAATTGCATGAATGCGTGAAGAAGTTTTTTTTCCCTCTTCTTTTTCAATTTGATTCTATGTATTTTGAAATATGGTTCTGATATGAAAAAAATTTTTTTCCTTTACTGTTACAGTAGTATCATATATATTAAAGCTTTGATGAGGCAGGAAATGCTTGTATATATATATATGTATGAGAGATAAGAAGTAGATCACTCGTTGCATATAAGTTTATCTTCTGGCTTTACATTTCTTCCCATTGATCACGTCTCATTCCTTTTCGTCTTTATTGTACAATAGTTCGAGTCACGACTCGCGGATTATTGAACGTAAACGAATCATATTTCAGTTTATAGTTTTGTGATTTGATTTTACGACTTGTCGTTCTTTCCTACTTATATTACTAGAGAATAACAATTTTTGTGACGTTAAAATATTTAATGCTAGTACCAGCTAATATTTTTAATATACTGGAAAAAAATTTCAAATTTGTTTAAAAATTTTTTATTGCGTATATAAATCCAAAAGGTTTAATAATATATCTTGAGAGAGCTGCGATTTTGTGATGCGTCTATTTGAGAATTTTCGTTTCTACGTTTAAAGCATTTCTCAAGAGGATTTTTATCTATCCTATCATACCCTCGTCGAAGCTCGAAATTTGTACGGGATCCGAGAGATATAAAACGGTTTTATGCTTTCAGGCCCGTCGAATCTTGAGGTTCTAACAATATCGATTTTAGATACTTCTTTGCACACTTGAAACTTGTTTCTAGACAATGTGTACCTACGTATTTCGTCTTTTACGAATAAAAATTGTGTAGTTAATTAAGTAATTTGTGGATATAAATATTTTAATATTCTAGTATTTTCAATTTATAGTTGTCACAAATTTTAGTATTTTGCATTTATAGTATTTTCTACTTTTAGTATCTCAAAATTTATAATATTATCGAATAATAGTAGTTGTAAATAATGGTACAGGTAAATAATGATAGTTTTGAAACAGTGATAATTTTTTTAACAATGGTTCTTTCAAATAATATGGTGCCTTCAAATAAAAAGTATACTTTCAGGAGACGGTAGTTTCAAATGTCTGTATCGAGTAACTTGAGTCTCTAGAATGAATTTTCTTCCGATCGATCATTTATTGGAGTATGTAGAGTTCAGATACAGTGGTTTCGATACAATGTATATATAGACAATCTTGGTTTATTGACGTAGTTCCAGCGCGTTATCGACATGCCTTCAGGCTATTGAAATTTTGACACTTCCCAATTTTGTGAGGTCAGTTCCGTTCTATTTTTACTTTGTTTTATTGTTTTCTATGTCAAATTTAGACAATTGCTATACAGTCTCGTCGTTTTTTTTACACATAGGGAGAAAATCGATGTTTTTGTGTTTGAATTGGGGAAAATTCTTGTACAAATGAAGGCACAGTACAAATGTACAAATGTACTCTCTAAAATTAGTTGAAAATTACTATTTATTAATTAAAATTTTTTAATTAATTTGATAGGAAAAAATTTATCACTGATTAGATGAAAACATATTTATATTTAGAATTGATTTTTCGCGTAATAAATTACTATCTGTTAAAAGTGTCAATAATTGGAACTAATGATAATAAAAAGTATCGTTTGATTTGATTAGATTTCTAATTAATGACTTTTAGCTCTCTGTTAAGAATTACTTTTTTTTATATATTAATGAAGAAATTGTTAAACTTTAGTTCAACTTGTTAATTAAACTTTTTTTTTTATTTTTTATTTCGTGAGTTGCCTTCAACTTATTAAAAATGTATAGATTTTTCAGCAATCTTCGTGTTATTTATGATCCGTCGGGGGTTTTACCGCTAGAACGCAGACCGAATACATACATTGGGTACAAATTAGATCCTTAATAAAATCGAGAAAACTTTTTCTAAAATCGAAAGCAATTTTTCTTTATAATAATCTTCATGAAAAAAAAACTTTGTCGAGGAACAGAATTTTTCTTTATAATTTAACAACATGAAAAATGGATTCTTTTCTTTAAAAAAATAATATTTATATTTACAAAGAAAATAATACTTTTCTTTATGTTTTTTTTTAGAAAGTAATTTTCTAAATGCTTATTCCGAGGAAGAATATTTCCTTTTTCGCTTATTAAAACTCCCTGGCGTTAATGGGTCTTGCCTAATCGAAAGTGCATAGAATATCTTGATTGTCCTATATATTTTGAACTCGATGGATGGTTGCGTAAACCCCCTTTGGATTTAATCTAGAAATTCTCGAATCTAGAGTATATATGCTTGAATTGTCTGTGTATATGTATAAATGGATCGTTGATTCTCAAGGGTTATTAAAGATTCCCAAGTGCCATAATGCACGGTGAACTTGAATATTTAATTCATTATAAGGAGTTTAGTTCCTCTAACTCTCCTTAATGTTATTCCTGTCACTATTTCTCACTGACAGTATGACGTGGAATTAATCCCTTAATTTGACGCACAAGAACTAAATTCCTTTCCCTTAAGGTTCAACAAACTGTTCATGTATTTGTTTTGTAATTAATGTTGATATCCTTATCAAATAGGGAGATCTTTGTAACAAATAAAATTGTAACAAATTTAGAATCAAATAGAATCAATTACTTGTAAAATAGTAATTGAAAATACTTGTCTCGTATTTTAACAATCTTAAGTATTTACAGGCATCACAGATGGTCCCCTTTTCCCCTTTTTGTCCCCTTTTAAAAATTTTGTCCCCTTTTTCCCCTTTTTTGATGATTTGTCCTCTTTTTCCCCTTTTTTGGTGATTTGTCCCCTTTTTCCCCTTTTACTGATTAGAAATAAAAATTTTTTATTTTTTTTTTTAAATATATTTCAATTTTTATTAAAAAAAATGACAAGTTGTTATAAACAAATTAATTTTTTTTTAATTTGGGCATGATTTCTTTAAATTTTTTTTCTTTTATTCCACACTTGGAAGTGTTCAGAATAGTTTGCAAAAAGTTTTGGAGTGGGCCAAATTCAATTTTTTGTTTAAATAAATGAATTATAAAAAGAAATTTTTTTTAAATGTTTTTTTAAAATTTTTTATAACAAACAGTTTTGTGTTTGCTGAAAACCTATACTTCACTTATAGAAATGGAAATTAAAATAAATTTTGGTTGGAGAAATTAAAAAAAAACATTAAAAAAATTTTTTTTTAATTAATAAATTATTTAAACAAAAAATTGAATTAGACCAACTCCAAAAATTTTTGCAAACTATTCTAAACACTTAAAAGTGTAGAATAAAAGAAAAAAAATAAAAAAAAATCATGCCCAAATTAAAAAAAAATTAATTTGTTTATAAAAAATTGTCATTTTTTTAATAAAAATTTTTCTAAAAAATTTTTCTCAAAGAAAAAAATAAAAAAATACGTATTCCTTTTTTGGCAGTGAAGAATGAAAGAAAAAATATTTGGCCGAATTTTAGAAGTCATATGTAAATTTCACGGAATCGCCCATATATATTGTTTATGTGATGTAGATATGTATTACAGAATTATTAATATGACTTTTAAAA
>JUFY01029349.1:0-43374 GCA_001855655.1 Leptopilina clavipes | reverse complement strand
AATATTGTAAATAAAAAATATTTTAATGTAAATTTATTTATATAAATATAAATCGTTTTTATTATAAATAAATTTTAATATTTAAAAAATATTATATTATTGTACATTTTTTATTATTATAATCTTTAATAATCGAATGAAAATTATTCAATTTTCAATTTACAAGTTTTAAATGTTAATTAAAGTGATATTTACCTAGAAATCGGAAGACAACCTATTGAATAAATAAATCCAGCTTTCTTCCCCTTTTTTCTATTGTTGTGTTGTATGCTGAAAAGAAAATTATTTTTTTATTAATTTTTTAATTGATCGCTGTAAAAAATTTTGTCTCCCCTTGAATGGCCGAGAGGCTTAAGGCGCAGTTTCAAACCAAAAACGTTCTTTGGGTTCGATTCCGATTAATATTTGAAAATTTTTTCTGTATAAATAAAAAAAAAATTGTAACTGCAGTACATAAATTACTTGTCCATTCAAGAGTATATAACAAAAAAATTAAAAAGATTGTTTTAATAATTTATTTTAAATAACAATTTTAATAAATATCTAATATAAAAATATGATTTGTTATTCTTTTATGTATAAATATTATATTAAAATATATTATAAATATTAATAATATTATTTTAAAAGAATGTGTAAATTTCAATTATTGCATTAAATTTCTTGTTTAAAAAATAAAATAAAATAAAATAAAATAATTAATTAAATAATTCTAAATTAATGAAAAAGGGATGTGAAAAAAGAAAATTAATTTAGCGTTTTAATTATATAGACTTACTGTTGCTTAAGTGAGATTATTACTGTAGAATGAACGAAGTACTTGTGCCGAAAGGAAAGTTGGTCTTCGCCCTTTTAAACGTGAAGAAGATGGGGGTTATTGTTGAGCAGCTAAGACGTGTTCATTAAACATGTTGCTCGAGTTGATGTCAATTCGATTTAAAAGCGTTGCATGGCTAATGCTATATACTAAGAACACAAAAAAGGGGGATGGTTATAAGTCAGTCGACCGTGCGATATATTCATTATTATACCTTCGCGCTTAATTGGACTTTACATACTTATATATATTTCAAAGATCTCATCTACCCCACAAAACGAGGATATAATTTTAAAATACACGTCTATCAACATCAATTCCAGAACACATCATCAATCCTTCCAATTTTTTTTATCTTCCTTCATTTTGAAATATTGATAAAATTAAAAATTGAAAAAATGTTTATTATAATTATTAAAAAAAAAATGTCTAATTAAATTAACGGGGGAAAAATCAGGGTTGGATATGCTTTTTCTAATATAGAACCATGCATATTTAATTTTATCTTGTCCTTCAAACCCACTGCAATGTCGCATGTACACATTGTGACGTCAATTGTCCCAATATTTTTGAAACCCATCATTTTGTAATATTTGATGTAAAAGAAACAATTATCGTCAAGTGGGGTAATGTGACAATATGCGGGGTGCAATTATACCTAATTTTAGTACATTATTTTGAGAGTAATATCGTATAATTTATATGGGGTAATATGACACAAATACAGTAATAACCCCACCTAATGGGGTAAAATGGTCCATAAACAAAAATCTTCCTCATTTATTTGAAACAATTGAAAAGAAAATTTTGAATTTCAGGTTAAATTAAATTTCAAAGTAAATTAAATTTTCAAAGGACGATAAAATTCATGATCCCCTCGTGTAATGTGAAGTTAAACATTTTCTTTTTAACTTCAATGAGGGAGATTTAATATTTCTTTTTTCTTTTTTAACTTTGTAATTATAATTACAAAGTTAAAAAAGAAAAAAAATTCTAAATGTACAATTTCAGGAAATAATCATTCATATTAAACATTTGAGACAATGACTCTTTTGAGACTCTTGGGGGGATTTTATGAATGAAAATTTACAAGAATGAATAAAGATAAAGAGGAAAACTTTCGTGGTAGACGGCAATTAACATAAAAAGTTATATTCCGCGAGTCCTAAACAATAACTATAAAAGTCGGGTAAAATTTAACGTTTTTCTTCTTATTATTATTTTTCTCTTTAATGTACAAATCTACAACCCTCTTATTTAAATATACGTATTGTATCGATTGCTGTAAAACTTATATACGAAATAGGTATATAGATAATTATCTACGAGGTCAATGATCCCTTCAAATGAATGAAAATATAAATTAAAAACCAAAAGTTTCATATAGTCGTAAATTAAAAGAAAAGAATGTAAATTTTCTTTATGGCTAAATTTGAATAAGTTAATTACTTTTGTTTTTCATTTTTTTTTTTTTTTTTGCAATTTAGGGAAGAGTAAAACAGCCGAAATGTTTTAAACATATTTTATAAAATGTCCTATTTTATACAGCATATAAAACAATACTCTGTATTTCATTTAATATTCACACACGGGAACTATTATAAATAAGTATATCGTAACCCCACGACGCGATACATTTAATAACATTATACATTACATTCGGCGGGTTAATTTTCATTCTCCTTTAAACTATGAAAATGCACTGACTTTCTTTTGAGAATGAGAATTCGTTGCACTGTGATTGAATTGCTCATTCGCATTATTACCATGCATTCGTGTAATTTCCAATTTTTTGAGATCATTATTATTTAAAATATCATTTAAAACTCCAGGATCCGAGTTGGTGGATTTTGAAGTTATTCGTTCGGTACTTTCATTTTTTGTCTCGTCATTGTGAACGCGTGGCGACGATTTTGTTGGATTTTTCATATTTTTAACTGTACGTTTATTCGTCGTCTCGGCATTACGATGATGAATATTTGAACGACTCATAAAGACAGAATCGCTCTTCTCGAGGAATGGCTCGACGGGTGGATCCTCGATATTCTTGTCAAATGCAATGCCTTCCCAGAATGATTCCTCGGGTTGTTGATTTTCACGTTGTTCGGGCGGGAGACGATCGATTCGCGATTTGACAATGGCCAAGTGCCGATGAACGTAGTCCTGTTGTGGGGCAATTATTGCCGCGCGTTCTAAACATTGAGCGGCTAGGCCCAATTTTCCCCGTTCAACCATCACCACACAGAGATTGTGTAGACCCTGGATATTCGATGGGTCAAGCTGAAGAATTCTTCGGTAACACTGAAAAGTGGCCAATTTTAATGATAATAAAAAAGATATACTAAAGTGCTATCTCTATAGATAATTGATTCATCCCCCATTCATCCTATGCTATAAGTTGTATTGAAACCAATATCCTAAAAAACAAATCTCACCACCCACCACTTTTTCTCAACCTCACTACTAGTGTATCTGATCTGTATAAAATCCCTAGATACTCTTAAATATATGTTCAACCAGTAAAGATAATTTATTCAACCTCTGCATTTCGTTGCATTTAAACAAATATCCCAAATAATAAAACTCATCCACCTCCTCCACTTCAACCTGTTTTCCGTTGTATTGAAACCAATATCCCAAATAACAAAACTCATCCACCTTCCCCACTTCAACCCCTGTTTTTCGTTGTATTGAAACCAATACCCCAAATAACAAAACTCATCCACCTCCCCCCACTAAAACCCTTATTTTCCATTGTATTGAGACCAATATCCCAAATAACAAAACTCATCCACCTCCCCCACTAAAACCCTTGTTTTCCGTTGTATTGAAACCAATATCCCAAATAACAAAACTCATCCACCTCCTCCACTTCAACCTCCGTTTTTTTGTATTGAAACCAATACCCCAAATAACAAAAATCATCCACCTCCCCCACTTAAACCCTTGTTTTCCGTTGTATTGAAACCAATATCCCAAATAACAAAACTCATCCACCTGCTTCACTTCAACCTGTTTTCCGTTGTATTGAAACCAATATCCCAAATAACAAAACTCATTCACCTCCTCCACTTATTCATCTGTCTTCCGTTGTATTGAAACCAATGATAGAAATCAGTGCTACCATTTTTGTTAATAACTCACATTTTCAGCAGCATCCAGATCTTTGATATTATTAATATAAATATCTCCTAGAAGAATAAGACCTTTGATGTGATCAGGATGAAACCTGACCAATTGATTGAGAAATGGAGCTGCCTCGAGGGGTCGTTGCTCATCAGCGAGTAATAGGGCTAAATTAAAGAGAGCCGATCTGAAATCCTCCTTTAATGCTACTGCATTACGAAACCAACGTTCCGCACTCTCAATGTCATGATCGTCCATTGCCAACATTCCCAAATTAAAGTGAACCCTCTCGTTATTCGAGTCTTTTCGCAATAATTTTAGGAGTCTTTCTCTTGCGACTTTACGCAATTCAGCGCGTCCCAATTCCTGCAATAGAATCGCTGAATTTAACAGAGCCTGCTCATGTTCCGGATCGAATTCCAATGCCTTGTCCAAATAGGCGAGAGCTTGAGACGCTTTTCCCTGCTCTAGAAACACAACCCCCAACTGAAAGAATCGGTAAGAGAAAAAATTATTTTCGAAAATATTGTCAGATGCTTATTTGACATTTTTGTCCTTTTTTTGAATAATTATTACGTACATTGTAATAAATATCAGGATTATTGCTGTCATAGAATAGTGCTCGTTCGTAAACTTCTTGCGCCTCTTTTGTGCGATTCATCTTAATCAAAACGTCTCCACGATTAATGTACGCTTGTGTATAATCCGCACGCATACTGATCGCTTGCCTATAAAGCAGATCTGCCTCTTCAAGTCTCGTGGCATTTTTTGCAATAAGATTTGCCAAATTGACAAAAACATTCAAGTGATTTGGTGCAATTCGCGCCTGATACGATTCTCCTGGTTTTGCTTTCGGTAGAAGTGATTTTGCCTGAAAGGAAACATTATCAAATCTAATTTAATTCAATAAGAAAGATAAAAAGTCAAATGCAAAGTTGTACTGATTAGGGAAGGTTTCGTCAAATATGGAGTGTAAAAACCTTAAGGTACGCATCCTCGGCTTCCTTGAACATCTTCAAATGATTGTAGGTACGTCCAACGTTAATATGCGCCCCAATGTCGTCACCTTGAACACGAACGGCCATGTTGAAATAGTCAAGTGCCTCCTTGAATCGTCCCTGATTCTCCAGTGCGTGTCCAACATTATTGAACAATTTTGCATTACGATCATTCATTCTCAATCCGGACATGAATATCGAATACTCGTCCAACCAATCGTAATTTCTAGCAAAAGTTTTCATCGAGTGCGTCAACAATATTGTCCATATAAAAAATGTCGACAATCGTTTATTTTTGCGCTCGCGTAAAACACTCCAGCCATAGCCGATTAGCATACAAAAGCCCATTGACGGTGCATAGAGCACACGTTCAGCGATTACAAAGCCAACCGGGAAGAACAGATTTGACGCAGGCAAAAATGGAAGAATCATCATTGCTAAACTCTAAAAATGAACAACAATAATTAAATAATTTTTCATCTTAATGTTATTTGCAATTTTTAAAAAAGTGAATAAAAATTAACACTTTTATCCCACCATTATAATGACGATCGAAGTCTGACGATTTCGAGTTAGAATTGCAAAAATTGTGAGACCAATCACAATCCCGTGTGCTCCAATAATCGTCAAAATTCGAGGATCCGTAATACTTTCTACTAAGGGAATGGTCCCCATAGTCCAATCACAACACAGATCGTATGGAAGAAATAGCAATCGTAAATTTACGGCTGCTAAATAATTGTACGTTAATTGTCTAGTTGGCGTGGAAGCCACGGATGCTGGATTGTCAAATCTAGAAAATTATAGTCTTAATTTTTATCTCTTGCTTCGAAATTTCAAAACTATTCCATAAATAATTGTCATAATATTTACCTAGTAAATATAGGCAATTTCGAACCCATGACATTCAGTCTTAGAATGAGGAGGCTAAACGTGACAACGGTCAATGCCATTAAACGTTTCGTGCCCTCATTCGACCATGTTGGTGAAATCTTTTTACCATCAAGCGTCGACTTTATTGCTAAAATAATATCCAAAGCTCTCACCTAAGAATAAAAGAAGAAAAAGTACAGGTATAATATATAATTAAAATAATCTGCAATTTACAGAAATAATTTTAATTTTTTTAATTACCCTTTGTGCGACAAAAATTTCATACAAAACACACACTGCGGTTGCGGTTATTCCTTGTTCCTTGCACAACATTGCAATAAAAACGAAAAACATCGATAAGAGCAGGTTTTGCCAACCTGAAATTTTTGTTTATTTAGAAACCGACATTTAATACTAGTCATAATAAAATACTACTTTTCAGTTAATTTCAGAAGATAAAAATTTATCTTACCAGTAGATCTTTTACTTTTGCAACATTTTGTGTAAGTTATGAGAGCCGCTAGGTAAAACAGTGATGATAAAGTTTCTGCTCTTCCAACGACACCCGTAACCTGAGAATCATTTATTTCTGAATAGAATTATTAATATTATTTGAATGGATAGTGTAAAAGTAACTAACAACCCTTTTATGCCCTACAAGTTTATCCCTCTCGATTTTCTGCCTCAGCATATAACTAGAAAATATTTTACTGACCCTTACGACCCATCTCCAATATTTTTTATTTCTATTTTATTTACTTCTTTCCATAAAGAAACATCCATTTTATAAATTGAAACTGTTACGGTTAAGTGTCAAACGTGTCTACATTCTTTCCTCCAGTCATTCTTAAATTTTCTTATCGCTATACTCCAAATAAAACCTATCAGCTTCCATACTTTTTCTATTATTCTATCGACATTCATTCTCTGTTTTCCGTTGTATTGAAACCAATATCCCAAATAACAAAACTCATCCACCTCCTCTACTTCATTTGTTTTCCGTTGTATTGAAACCAATATCCCAAATAACAAAACTCATCCACCTCTTCCACTTATTTATATATTTTCAGTTGTATTGAAACCAATGCCCCAGATAGCAGAACTCATCTGCTTCTTTTCGGCTTCAGTCATTCTTAAACCTTCTCATTTCTATACCTCGAACCTTACCAATGACTATTATTCTTTCAACTACCTAGAAAGTTATTTTTCTAATTTGTTTTCTTCACTTACAGCCTCTGTGTGTATGGGATGCACTGCAAACAACACAGCCGATATAAAGCTGGCTAAATCTGATACAAACATCAAGCATGTCCTGAAAAATTAATTAATCCATTAGTAATTGTTTATTGAACAATGAAACAAATAAGCGTTTGATAAAGAATCATTAAATTTTGATACATCTGTTGTAACTGGATTGAAAAAAAAATGAATAAATACCTACCTAAAATATAATATGCATACTCCAATATGCAGAATTACATTCAACAGATGATAGCCCATAGGATCAAGTTGATGGATCAGGTAATTCCAACGGAATGTAAGAACACAAAGTGGCCTGTATGATTTGTGAGACTGTTCCTGTATTGAAATTAAAAAATTTTTTTATTAATCACCTTAAAAATTATTTATAACAGAGAATTATTCTTTATTATCAAAAATAAAAAAAGTAATTTAAATAATGTATACATTTTAGTTTAATCCTTCTAAACTATTAGCATATATTATTTGGAAAAGGATGTTCTGATCATGAGAGGACATTGGGATTTTTGTTCTTCCTCAATGAAAAAAAGGTTAAGAACCCCCGTGAGAGAGATGAAAAGGAAATGAATCAGAACAAAGTGGACGAATCAGAAGAGGAACCGGGAACGACAATACGCGCGGATCAATACGCGGATGTCAAATAGGCTTTTGGCGCCATGGCCGCAAGCGCAAGGGATGATAATATTTGTCATGGCGCCAACGACTTTTCTTTTCGAGATATTCTCACACAGGAACAATTTACCTTATGCATTGGCGTGCCCCAAAAGTCATTGAAAAATACATTTTTCAGTGGTGTATGGGGCCTGAGATCTCGATTATCCTTGATTGCTGAGATGTCGTCAAACACAAAACCACAGCCGAGACTGTTGAAATAAACGGCGAACGCGATTATACCCACGATCGCCGTCAAAACACCCCGTTCAGGAACTCCCATATCATATATCAAAATGCACACATATCAATAGACTTGTGCTCTCTCCCTCCATTAACCGAAAATTCAACCGGTTTTTTTCGTTTAATTTGAAAACAAAACAAAAATAATAAAATGATCCGCAAATTATTAACACGAGGTACCGGTAAACAAACACAAGAACGAAATATGACAAAACGTCATTTTTACGCGCGCGACTACTTTTCGAAGTAACCTGGTCCGATTTTGTGCGAGCCCATATTTTATCACTTTTTATTACACCCAACGTCCAGGCACCTGCACATTTTCCCGAGAATTATTAAATGACCTTTAAGGTGCATTTTCCTAAACCAAAGTTGTTTAGGTACTTGTGACGTAAAAAAACCGGTGAAAAGACATTGACAAACTTTGAGGCAAAATTGACTTCTGTAACAATATCCGGCAACGATCTGACAGATCTGACACACGGTGAATTCACTGAATGCTTTTTCTTAAAGGCATAGAGAAAACTACGTTAACCGTAAGTGCCATCTGGCGGGAATTGTACTAATTACTTTAAATCCCCACCTAGTGGGATTAGTTACCATATAGTGGAACGATACCAACTTAATATTTAAAAACATTTTGTAAAAATATCTTCGAACAAGTTTTTCAAATAATTGAGATCGAAATTCACTTGTAAGTTCGTTTAATCATTACTTATACACACCATTACAAAAAAGGGATTAAAAATCATATAGACTTCATTGAATATACATTTTATTTTATAAATAACTAAAACAGTGGAAACATATGCTAATAATTTATATAGGTGAATTTTTGAAACCTTGATCCCAATATTCATTCGCATAGGGTTTATCTTCATGGTTTGGCCACCCTGTCCTACCAGGAATCATAGTTGGTCTCGACTGTTTAATATGCCAGCCACCATGATGTTCCCAGGTCTGCAAAAATTGACGAAGACAAATTAATATAACAATTCTACTCAATACTTTGAATTATTACCTTTTTCTCTTCCTTTTCGGAAGTTTCGATTTTTTTTTTTATCATTATTTTACTTTCTTAACTTTCAGTTACTAACTTCATTCTGTGACTGTGTAAGTACTTTCTTACAAAAAAAAAGTGAGTCAGTTTCATTATTTCTAACGAAATGTTAAAAATATTTTGATTTATTGACTCAACTTACCGCCATATTATACTTGAAATAATAAAATCCTAAGTAACAGATAGCAAGACCCATGGCTGCTTTAGCGGTGCAATGACGAACTGTTTCTGCCATTTCAAGACCCTGAAATTGAAGGTAAAATAAATTTAAAAATTATATATATATATATATATATATTTTGAAGACAAACACTTTTCTTCTTTATATAAGCAAATTTTTTTGTAAAGTTTAAAAAATAGAAATCATATACAATTTTTGGAGTGAGAAATTTTTCAACTTTATCCATCGGGAATCGATAAAATCTTCTTATTGGATTGTATCGAGCCTCGTAGTAACCTTCGGGGATTTTTGGTTCATCGGGTTCAAGAATTTGATCCTTAATCCATTGTGCACGCCATGCACGCTCCTCGGGTGTCATTCCAATACATCTCTCTCTTTCATCGGCCATACGACCCATGATACCCATAGCTGGACTGATTCCAGTCTCGCTATGCGGACCCGAGTGATCCTCACCCTTCAAAGTTTTCGGCATCTTTAAACAATAATGAGAATTAATAACAGCAATAATACAGCAATAACAGTTTGCTCCGTGAGAGGTCACTAATAAAAAAAGAAGAATTAAACAATAATTTCTTTACTTGATTCCATTTTATTCAAAGATTTACACAAAATTTCAAAAATAACATTGGTTTGGAATTAAAAGAGTTATGAATTTTGGTCATATTTGCAGTCATTTTAATGCCTTTTTATTAAAGTGAATTAGTGTCAACAATTTTACGTTTTAAAAGAAATTCCAAAATTTTACGACATTGAACAGAATTTTGATTTAAAGATTTAAACTCTATCCTCTCAGAATTAAAATATGTACGATTATTGTCACGAATTAAAAAGAATATAAATGTACACAGACGAATAATCTCCGAAGAAATTAAAACATGAAAGTTCAAAAATGGCATTAGTTTGGAATTGAAATGATTGAGAATTAAACGATATTTGTAACCATTTAAATTTTTTCCAGTCAATCTCTTTTTACCGGAATGGCAATGAAAGGAAAATGGGTTCGACAAAAATGTATGTAATTGCAAATGTAATGTATTGACACTACACACAATTGACAATTGTATCAAATGAAAGTTCAGTAAGTGAGGAAGAAATGTTTACCTTGAGAATCAAATAGCAAACAGGATTAACTCTTTAAATTTGTTTTTTAGTTTCTGAAATCAATGATTGTTGAAACTATATTGTTACTTTTAATAGGTTATGTACGACTGTTACGTCAGTAGTACAGAAATCAAGTGCGCATGATCGGTCACAAAAGCTTCAGAAGGCGGCAAAATTCAAATTAATGTCATTAATAATAAGCAGCAAGAAAAAAATTTTATACGTAAACAAATAATATTAATTGAAAAATACGGTTTATTGTAAAATAAACAGATATAAAAACACTAAAAATAGCAAAAATAGGACAATTATAAAAAAATAAAAAATACTTATTTGCAACAAAACTTTTCTTCAGAGAAAAAATTTTCTAATTGCGCTCAACATCTGAAAATAACTTTTTAATATACTTATTTTCAAAAATTAGTTTAAAAAATTATTTTCAAAAATTGTTTTGAAAAATTGTTTTGAAAAATTGTTTTGAAAAATTGTTTTTAAAAATTGTTTTGAAAAAGAATAGAAAATTAAATGGGAAATTAATGTGAAACGCTGTACGCGTTAATATTAAAGATAAGTGACGTGCGCATTCCGTAAGAGTTGAATATTTACAGCCGAGTAAGTTTGAGAAATTCAGTTGATCGCTTACCTTCAAGTTGGAAAAATTTCAAAATGTATCATCAAACATTAGACGAGATTTTAGAGAAACATTTACCTGACGTGGAACTTCGTGAGGCAAGACGTATTTTATACGGTTCTGAAACAATAGAGTGAGAAATTTAATTTTTTCATTACAATAATAATTATATAATTTATTTTTTAATTTATTTTTGTAAAAAAACATTTTTTTATCATTGTTATTTACTTTCTTTTTTTTTTTATCATGTTACTCCGCATTCAATTTCATCACAATTTATTATCATCTCTGTCAAAAAAATAAACGCCTTTTTAATGATAATTAATAATTTTCGCTAAAATAAGAATTTAAAAATTAAAAACAAATTTTAAGTTTTTAAAAAAATTTATATCACTGCAAAATGAAAAATTTTGAAAGAAAATAATTTTATTTATTCTATAATAGAAATAAATATTATTTTGCAATATATAATACAATAAATAATTTAATATTATAATTATATTGTTATAGAATTATAAAATTATAATTATATTGTTATATAATTATACAATTATAATTATATTGTTATATAATTATAAAATTGATTTTGTTTCTTAATTTTTTTACTGAAAAATAGTTTTTGATTTTTTGTAATATTATTCACAGAAAATTAGAATTGCCGAAGATTACCGAAAATTTGAAATGTGAAGTACAAGGATGGAAATTGGGCAACACAATTAAGGAATATTTACGATCGCCCCGATTGGTGCGTGTTGCTGTCATTCAAAATTCCATTGTTCATCCCACAACTGTTCCAATTCATCAACAAAGGGACGCGATCCATGAAAAAATTGTCCATTATCTGGAACATGCAGCTGCCTGCAAAGTCAATATTGTTTGTCTTCAAGAGGCCTGGCGTAAATAATTTTTATCCTATTTCGAAAAATCAACCTATAGATGATAAAATCCAATTATTGAAATTATAAAAAAATATTTATTAATATTTCATTTTTTTTATATAAATATAAAAAAAAAATTCAAAAGGAGAAAATGTTTTAACAGAAGGCAATTTTTTCTTTTTCAGCGATGCCCTTTGCTTTCTGCACAAGGGAAAAGTATCCCTGGTGTGAATTTGCCGAGGATGCTGAGACAGGACCAACAACGTCACTTTTAGCGAAAATCGCCGCTAAATATGGTATGATTATAATTTCGCCGATTTTGGAACGTGATATTGAGCATGGTGACGTCATGTGGAATACAAGCGTTGTCATTGGACAGGATGGCAGAGTAATTGGAAAGCATAGGAAAAATCACATTCCAAGAATTGGCGATTTCAATGAATCGACTTATTACACTGAGGGAAATACCGGACATCCGGTTTTTGAAACATCCTTCGGTCGAATTGCCATCAATATTTGTTATGGTCGTCATCATCCTCAAAATTGGATGATGTTTGGAATCAACGGCGCCGAAGTATGTAATTCTGAAAAAAAAACATTTTTTTTAAATATTCGATTTTGAAAAAAAATGTTTTCTGTTGATTTTTCAGATTGTATTTAATCCAAGTGCAACGGTTGGAGAATTATCGGAACCACTTTGGCCGATTGAGGCAAGAAACGCAGCGATAGCAAATAATTATTATACATTTGCGGTAAATCGCGTTGGAACGGAAATTTTTCCCAATGAGTTCACATCAGCGGATGGAAAACCGGCTCATAAGGACTTTGGTCATTTTTACGGCTCGAGTTATGCAACAGCTCCAGATGGAACACGTACACCAGGCTTGAGTCGCAACAGAGATGGAATTCTAATCACTGACATTGATCTCAATCTTTGCCGACAAATGAAGGACAAATGGGGCCTGAGAGTAAGTTCTTTTTTTAATTTTCTCCTTTCTCTCATTAAAAATCAAAAATTAAATTAAAAATTCCATTTTTCCAAAAAAGATGACTCAGCGATTGGACATGTACGCTACTGAACTCACAGAAGCCAGTAAACTGAATTACAAGCCGCAAATTGTGCGAAAGTGAAGAAAAAAGAAAATCTTTATCGATTATTGGTCTTTATTTCGCAAAAATGGAATCCAAAGTTTAAAAAAATGCTTAAAAAAAACTAGATTTAAACTAATCTACAAATTCTGGGAACAAATGTAAGATATAGAATTTTCTCACAAATGAAATAAATAGTTTGTTTGTTTGTTTTTTTCGTTCTCTTGGAGAAAAATCAAAATAAATGTGAAATAATTAAATTATTAAATTAATATAGTAAATCTTAAATGTTTTAGAATTAAATTCTTAGCTCGTTGTTGCGACACTCAATGCCGTATTATGTGTTTGCTTTCGATAATGTAGTGCCTCTTGATAGGCCTTCTTCACTGCTTTTCTATCCGTTGGTTTTCTAGATTCTATTAATTTTGCCTCGTCCAATTCCTGTGATACTCCAAGTTTCTCCAATTTTTCACCCGGTAACCATTGCCTGCAGGAAATATTTGATTTGATTTGATTTTTTTTTTTTTGCTTTTTACTTAACTATTTGCTGTGAATAAATTCAAAAATTAGAAACAGAGAAAAAAAATACAAACCACGTTCGCTTGGTGTCGAAAAATAAAACTAGAAAAACGGGATCCTTGTAATTATCCTTCAGCGCAAGAACATCGTCCGGAGGGGCGGGAATTGGAACTCCCTTGTGAATTGTGCCACGCGGTGTACTTGGATCAATTATTAACGCTGGATACCAAGGATATCCGCGACATTTCGCCCAAACGAGTTGCAATGCCTCGAGACCGCTCATTGACGAAATTTGCACTTTATCATCTTTAATTGATTTGGTTTCAATTTTTTCCGTTCCATCTGCATTCTCAATTCCTGGCGTTGTCGAACGACTCGTGGAACAACTGCTGCAACTCGACGACTGACTCTCACCCTCTCCAATGTCACTGTCCAGCATACCACTCCTAAAAAGAACAACAAAAATTATTTATCAAAAACAATACATTAACTAATATTTATTCACCAATCAATTTTTTCAATTATAATAAAATTAAATTACTTCGACAGCAATTTTTTTTTCTCGTAATTTATTTCAAAATTTTACAATTTTGTTAAAATTATTTCAAATAAATATTTTTCAAAATTAAATTCTACAAAATTACTGAGAAAAATCAAAAAATTAAAAGAAAACAATTACATTTTCGATCAAAATTAAAGATCTGTATAATTTAAATATAAGCAAATATTTCTTTCTGTTGAAAAATTAAAAATTCAATTATTTTGTTCTTTAATAATTATTAAAATTAAAATGTTTAAGAAGAAAATTCAATTTGAATTTTCCTGAATTCCATTTATTATTTCAATTTCTATTTATTTTGCACAACAATTTTCTTGAAATTATTAATGAAAAAAATCAGTTACAAAAAAAATTAAACAATTCTTCTAAAATTGAAAATTTTATTTTATTTATTTCTAAATACAATTTTTTTCACATTTGAAAAAATTTAGAATAAAAATTGAAATTAAAAGTCAAATTAATTACACAAAATTATCAAATATATGTAAAAATTTCAAGTTTTTTCGAATTTCGAAAAGAAATTTTTTCAATGAGAAGTGGAAAATTAGTAAAAAAAAAGAAAAAGTAAAATTATTAAATTACTAAGTTTTATGTTATTTACATGTTTATTTTTAGTTTTAGTACCTATAGACTCGAAAGCTATCAGCTGATTTTTTCTGATCGCTCTCTTGATTTGTGACTGTTCCTCGATTGGCTCGCGCTCTCGCTTTTCGCGTGAATAGAACAGCAGTTCGACGATTCACACCACCAGCAGCGGTGACTTCCTTCTCGTTTGTCTGCGATTCCGATTCAACACGAGAACGACTGTTACGATCGCGTTTACGTGATTTTTGATTCAATTGCTCTGGTTCATGAACAATGTCCAATTCGGGATAATCCTTGCGCGCTTGTTCAAATAAAATATTACCCTGCTCCTTCATTTTCACGCCGGCACGATAAAACATTGTATCCTTACGATTGTAGGCGAGACAATTATTCACCATGAGCATGAAATCGGCTTCAAACGAACTCAATGAATCGTATTCTTGTTTATCAATTTTTGCCTCCATTGTTGATAAATCCATGGGTCGTGTTACAATATCCAGGTAATCGGGAACTTCGATTGTATTCACTGGCTGACCAAACACGTCGTTTGCATCCCTTGCCTTCATTGCTTCCAGTAACATTTTCAAAACACTTTCCAGTGGACGTAATTCGAACCATAGGCACTTTTCTTTTCTGCAAAAGAAAATTTTATCGATTTAATTAAAAAAAAAATTTATTAATTAAATTGAAGTCAAGGGGAAAAAACTTACACTTTGAATAGTTCCTTTTTAAGTTTCTCTCGTTTGCGAACCAATTCGCAAAGTAAACGTGCGCGTTCTAAATCCTGACGCAGGCATTGCCAGTATTTTAGTTGTCGGTACATTTCGTCACGTAATTCACCATCGGGTGCGGGTGACATTGAACCACCGAGTGGCGGAGGTCGCGAATGTGGATGAGTACTTTGCAGTCGTCGCAACAGTGGAACGCCATTTCTAAATTGTCGTTTTAGGGTCCAATAGGCAATTAGTCGCTGAATTAATTGACTTCTCTTTGGAAGACCTTCGGCCAGACTGGAAAAATGGATAGAAAATTTTTTTAGCGATTAATGTTGAAAGTTATTGAACGATATTAAAAAAGTGTTGACAATTTACCTGGCAATTTCTCGAATTCTTTCAGGCGGTATTGTGGGAATTGAAATAACGGGCGCTGATGAACTTTTCTTATTGGCAATGGCACGCCGTCTCGCGTCCGCTGGACTCGTTGACGGTTGATAATCAGGCGGTGCGTGAGTCTCACAAAATGCGGTTTTTTGCACCAGCATTGGCTCGCCACTTGTTGGCTGTACGGTTCGCATTCTCATGCACAATCCCGCTTGTTGTGCGCACGTGACATGAAATGCCGCGTAACAACTGCTCTTGTGACACTGTATACAGGCGCCAACGCCACGTCGCTTACAAACGCAACATGTGAGCCGCCAACGTGCAGCTGGAATACTCTCGATACTGTCAATAGGCTCAAGGAAGACGGTGTTAGCAAAACGCACCTCCGGTATCCAGAGTGCGCAGACAACATGTGCCCAGGTCGCAGGACGATCCGTTTGTTTGAAGGCACCACCTCTATTGGGACAGAGAACACAATCAACGGCACGCGATGGACTCTGAAGACATCTTCTGCACAGCCATTGACCCTCGGGAATGTAAGGAACACCATAGCAATCTTGATGCACTGCAAGATTGCACATGTCACAAAAAAGTATTGCATTACTATTTTGACATTCGCCGTCCATGCAGATGCAACAGACAGCGTCCTCATCGGCGGCTATTCCACCGCCGCCATTTGTCTGCTGTTGAAAGTACGACTCCTTCTCGAGACGATCCATGAGAAGTTCAAATGTGTCGGGCTCCATTGGTGGCGTCAGACCAGACGCGAGACGACGCTCGTTTACTATCGATAACCACGCGGAATCCTCCTCGTCTAGATCGTACTCCACTTCGCCTAAAATCACCCAAGATTATTTATTTCTCAAAAGGAACGAATTTCACTGGGACATTTGCATAACTCAAAATTTGTCTCATCCGGATTTGCCAAACTATGCAATATTCACCTTCTATTTCTCCTCCATTTTGCCTAAAACTTCAAAATTTTCTCCTTAAGGATTATTAATAAATAATAATGCAATTTTCTCCAAAAAAGGCATAAATGTTATAAAAATTACAATGTCTTGGATGAATTTTCTAAATTGTTAACAAGATTCTAAAAATATTTATAAAAGAATTTTTCTAAATTCGATTCTAAAGTACTTAATAGAAAAAAAATTCGTTCGCTTGAGTATTATTTAAATAAACGTTTAGTTTTATATTAAATTATTAATATTTGAGTCAATAAAGTGGTGTTTCAACTAAATATTTGATTTTATATTTAATAGTAATAATTCATTAGAAAGATTCAACGTTTGAATTTTAAATAATTTAAATATTAAATATTTAACAATTTTGATAACTTTTTCTGAATATCGTCTAATTATACGATTTTATTAATAAATTATTATTATTATTATTATTATTATTATTATTATTATTATCATTATTTGTAATTAATCAATGCAATTACCATCGAGATCCTCTCCGCTGCGTTCCATAAACCTGACATAATTATTTGGCAATGGTTCAGCTTCGCCAATGTGATTTTCATAACCACTTAATTCCTTAACAACAGCAACAGGCAAACTGCTGAGAATTGTTTTATCATCCTGATTCTCTGGAATTGGAGCACCTTTTGGTACATTTTTCTCCTCAAGTTCAAATTCCTCTTGTGAAATGACTGTTATTTTATCGGTGAAATTCAAACGCAACGGTTTATTTACTTCGTCCCCCAAGTTCAACTATGAAGAAAAGAAAAAGGGAAATTTGAAAATTTAATAAAATTGTTTATAATGAATATTGTAAAACAAAAAAATAGAAAACAACAAAAAAGAATTTTTTTTCACAATATTTCCACAGGACATTCGAGTTTTTAAGTTTAATTATTAAATTGAAATCTGTAAATATCAAAAAGTCTCTCAGAGAATTAATAATATTTATAGAATTATTTTGTGTGATAATAAGGAATATTGAAAAAAAATATCGCAAACTTACCAAAACAAACTTGCTGGATTCTTGTGTTATTGCAACTTCCGCACTTCCGGGTGTGGGAGGTATTTTATTCTTATTGCGACCTTTTTTCTTATTCGACTGTGGTGTATTCATGTTTTCTTTTATATTAACGGGAACATGTAATTATTATATGAGTAAAAATATTTTATATACATATACAAATTTGTTCACAAGTTTCGTGTATTTTTTTTAGGTTAGGTTTATTGCGCGCGCGACTTTTCGTTCTTTGGCTTGAGTTACTCGCTATTTTGTTTCACAAGAGTTTTTACACAAGGACAATAAAATAAATAGGGACATGTATTTATTTATTATTTCACTCTAATGGTCAGAATTATAATATAATTAAAATCCAAACAAAACATTTTAGTTTTAGTCAGTGTTTACGCGAGACGCACCGGTCGTAGCACATTTGCGCCATCTGCACAACAAAAGCGCGAACGAGTAGCAGTGTAAAAGAAAGTTCGTTGAAGAACATCGAAAACATTGTTTTATTAAGAATATAATAATTAAATAGAATTGTTGTCGATAAAGTAAAAATATGTTGCACATAAGTTGTGAATAAGTTCGAAAAGTATATTTACTTAATTTTTAATCTATTTTCCGGTATTAGTTAATTAACCCAATGTTTGCTGTCATGGTTCAAGAAATTGTTTTCAAACATTTTTGAAGGTAATATTTACATTTTTAAAAAGTTTTTAACGTTTAATTATCGTTATTTATCGATAAATTTGATAAATTTTTGATTTTGTAAAAAAGTGGCATTAAGCAATTTTAAGGTTATGAATTTGAAAAGCAGAAAGTATAATTTTTTCCTTTTTTTCTATTTAAATAATATTTATTAAATATTTATAAATAATAAATAATTAGTAAATAATTATATGCTTATAATTTGAAATAATAGTAATAATCAATGCTGCCAACGTCGAATAGTAAAAATTTCTAGTGACAAGTTACTATGCGCAAGCGCAATTTTCTCTAGTGAGTTGTCAGTCTAGTGCAATTACTGTGTTCATTGCTTTAATGGCTACCTACGTCACAAGTTGAAAGACGTCCCTTATTTGGAGAAATATATCCTTGTATTATTCGTAAATCTTACTGTTGATTATAATTATTTTGTCATAATTAAGTTTCTTTAAACCTAAATAACGAGTATTTGGTAAAAGTTTGATAAGAAATTGTGAAAAATATCAGTATTTTTGTATAAATAGCCATGTCGAATCGTCAATGAAAGACCCTTTTGACAAAACTTTTTTGACCCTAATCCGGTAATTATTGACATTTTTTATAAACATATTTTCCCAATTATTAATATTGTTGTATAAATAATTAATATTTTGTAAAATATTAACGAAAAAAAGGAAAAAATTTTTCGACATTAAAATTGCACATGAGCCATCTAGTGGTAGTAAAATAAACAACTATAAAGTTAGTTTATATTACCAAATATGAAGGATCTGCAAAGGGTTGAAATAAATTTTTTTTTAATAAATATTTAACTGCAAAAATTGTCACTGAACAATTTTAAGGTTATGGCAGTCTTCGAACGCAGGAACAATATTTATTTTTCTCTTTTTTACAATTCTTTTTCAGCTGAATCAATTATTTTTGTTAAATAAAAAAGAAATGACTCTTTCTTTGTATCCAAATCGGAAGATTTTTGATAAATGGAGAAAAATGGTATTGAAAATTCAATTTTTTTTCGATTTTAGAGCAAATAATTTGAAAATTTTCCTAAAAAGAATGTAATTTTGCAAAGTATTGTTAATTTTTTTTCAAATAAGGAAAAAAAATACAAGAAGTAATTTTTTTATAAATGTATTTTTATTACTTTGGCTTAAAAAAGTAGCTTTTTCTTTGTTTACCTTCCATTGATGTAAAAAAAAAAGAAACAAAAATGGTATTTTTAATACTTAACAAAATAAACCAAATTCATATAATAATTTGAACAAAATTAAGATGATTTTTTTCCTATTTTTTTCAATTGTGCACAGCAAAATATCTTGTTTTATAAATGAAAATACAGTAAATTAGAATGTTTTGGAAAGATTCGATAAGTTCCGCTAAAATTTGTTATCCTCTTCCCCTTCCGGGTTGTGGGGCTCCAGTTTGATTTTGTTGATTCAACCATGGAGCAGTTCCGGTTCCCCTGCCTCTTTGACTCTGACCCCGACCTCTTCCTCTCGCTGCGAAAAAAAAAGAAACCATTTTTCTTCAATTATGAAAAATTGATTGCGACCATTAAAAATGAAAATTTGTTTTTCCAAAAAACAATTTGAAATTAGTAAATTAAATTTGACACAAAATTACGAAAAGTCGTTTCAAAAGATCGAATATAAATTTTAAATAATTTTTTTTCGGAAATAATTTCAATTTTGTTAATTAAAAAATACTCGTTAGGATAAAATTCGACGAAAACGTCGTGAATCGTCATCACGGATTAAAAACGAATTTCCCCCCGCAAACAAGTGAACATAACCTTAAAAAAATCCCTTTACAATTGAAATGATAAGAGAAATGTGGAATTAAATAAAAATCGGTACAAACCTTGAGCTCGTAAAATTGCCGATTTTCCTCGTCCCGCTGTTCCCGAGCCCTTACCACCAGGTCTTTTGAACATCGGCGCATTTTTCAACATGTCAGGAAGTATCAAAAAGCGCATTTTTGAACCGCGAATGTAAACATTTTCGAGTTGTGCCGTGCGTCCGTCACGATATGTAACGGTGATATTTTGCATTTGACAATTCATATTGTCCTCGGCCTCAATTAATTTACCACGATAAACCTCGCCGGTGTTTGTCTCACAGGTGACAATGTGTCCCTCGGCTTCATGAAGCACTTTTATTGGCACACCAATTGACATTTTGCCCTGATTTTCGTTTCGAAAAAATAATTAACGAACAGAAATTGAAAGATACGTGCTCTTATTGTTTCCGATAATTTTACTATATAATAAATATAGTAAAAAAAACGAGTTTACAAAATTGTATAAAGCACAACACAACGCGTCACGTATCTAGACTGAAAATTCGCCATTTTTAAAGTTTACTTTCAGAAAGGGCCGCAACCTTTTGGCGCTCAATTTTTGAAATTGAAAAAAATTTTCCAAAATTTTAATAAAATAAAAACACTTTTAAAACTATTTTTATAAAATACCTAAACAAAAAAAAATGATAGATTTTTATTAAAATTGATTAAAGAATAACAAAATTTGATGAATTATACCAATAAAAAAGAGTATTTATTATTTTTCATATTTCTTTAATAATAAATTAACAAAATTTTAACAAAAAAAAAAAAAATATTCAGTTCACTTGAAGATCTTCGATTAATGACGTGAGGAATGTGTTTCCATTGATTAATTTTGTCGTTCCAACGACAAATTCCACATTTACTGAAAATACAAAGAAAAAAATTTTTTTGGAGATATTTTATAAAATTTTTTATCAGATATTTTTATATCAAATTTCTTGAAATGGAAACAATTGAAATTTTTTAATCTATTAAATACTTACACTCTTCCTGTTGTGATAGAAAACGTAAGGCGGAAATTTCCGCGTACGTACAACCACCGATAAAAAATACAAGTACAAGTTTCGGTGGTTCGGAATTTGAATTTTCACTGGTTAATGAATTTCCTGAAAAAGAGTTATCAAAAAATTAGTTTTTTTTCATTTGAAAAAAAATTATATTTTAATTCATTTTCTTATAATTTACAATTTTTTAAAAAAATTTCTTAAATTCAATGAAGGAAAAAAATTAGGTTATAGAGAAAATGAAGTAGAATGATTAAATATTGATGATGGAAAAAGCAAAGAAATATTCTTTGTGATAAAAAAGAAAACTCACTTCGTTCAGTCTTGGCGATTGGATTCGAATTCAATGAACCACTGCCGCAAGCAGGTCCAGGCAATAATCCCAAAATATCGGTAATTCCTTCCCAGCCACCTTGGACCAATTGTTCCGCGAGTCTTATACTCAATGGGGCATAAATTGAATGCACGTAACTAATGTCTTTGGGTGTTATTTCACTCTCGTCCTCGACTGTTAATTTTAATGCCTTTCTGAGTACAGAATATTGTCGAAACGATTGTTGAACTTTCAATAATCCCGCTTTCTCGAGATTCAACAATGTCGGAAGATGCTGATAGCCATAGGTTTGAATAATTTCTCGTTTATAATAATCGAGAAGTTTTGCCTTTAATCCCGAATTTGTGAGCGATTGAATGCACAATAGACGTAAAATTTTTAACAACGGCTCCCGTTGGGCAATCATATCCTCAATAAATGAATTCGGCTTATCGGTATCGATGCAATTCAATAATTCCTGTTCAATTTGAAGTGACTCGAGAAATGAACTCGAATCGGTTACTTCTTTAATCATCTCGGCAATTGTCGTATCTGAAAATTTAATGAAGAAAAATTTAATTAAGAGTACATAATATTTGCAATTTCTAGGAACAATTTTAATTATTTTAAATTATTTTAATTACGTTTTGCCAACGATTGCTTCGTGGCTAACATATGAGGCAATCTCGCGACAAATTGCTTTATTTCCTGAACACTTTTATCACCATGTCTCTCGTCAAATTGTGACGATATTACTTTTGCTTTTCGACTCAATACTGGTCCAACGCCATTGAAATTTTTGTCCCTAAAAATATTCCCAATTGTTAATATTTATAATTTTTACTGTATTTCTAAATTTTACAAACGAAATATTTACCTGATTTCGGCGAAAATTTCCTCGCCTGAATTTAAGATGATTTGTTCTTTTTTGTCAAGTGACATTACGGTCGGTGACTCGTCAGAATCGTGAAATTTTTCTGCCGGCAATTGAACGGTTGCTGAAACAATATTAATTGAAATAATTCAAAAAAAGTGGAAAAAATTTTAAACGAAATAACATTTAAAAATGTAATTAATGAAATATATTTTTTGAATAGTTATTAATTTCAAATTTTCTACGAAATTTTTTCAAAGAGGAAAATAATTCTCACTATTACTGATGCCGAATATTTCATCGATGAGTCCCTCGTAGGTTAATTGCGTGACGAGTGGCGTCAATAAATCCGTGGATCTATCGAATATTAATAAATGTTCAATAACGGATGTTTGACTATTATTTTGCTTAATGTCCTCCTCCTCGCGATTTAATCGTTGCAATAGTTCCCAAACTTTATTTGCCGCCGGTCCTCGTCCCGTGACTTTTGGAATTTTTCCATAAAGTTTTTGTAAACTCTGAATGGCGCGTGCAACTTGATAAAGACATGTGGGATCATTCTCGAGGAAAAATTCTCGAAATGCATTATTCAATTCCATTGAAACAAGATCGTTATCAAATGGAAATAAATCGCAGGCAAATTCTTCAATCAACGTGAAATTTCCATAAACGCCACGATTTTTTAATTTCTGTTTGCACAATAAACTTTGCCGTGGTACAAAAAAAATGTGAAATTCCTTTCGTGGTTTACTGTCCTCCTCCCTGGAAAATATTCATATTTTTTAAAAAATATTTTTAATAAATAAAATATTTGTATTGTTAAAATTAAATTAAAAATTCCCAAAAGGAACTAATTTACAATTAAATATTATTTGAATTACAAACCCGTGAACAATTTCGGCAATTAAATCCATTAAATCGAGTTGTGGTCTTGTGATGAAAATAATATTTGCAACGTTTATCTGTGGTAGTGGACCACCACCCAGTGGATACATTTTAATAACATCGTGCTCTTGCAGTAAACTGTATTTTGCTACAAGACCAATTGGTCCAGCGAGTGATTTATCCCATACAATTGCCTAATAAATTTAAAATTGTTTTTCAATCCGAAAATTGGCAAAAAAGAATTATTTTCTAGGTTATGTTGATTAATAATGCACCAAAAAAAAAGAAGTCGATTTTTAGAGAATATAAATATATTTATTATTTCCTTCGGGAAAAATAAGTAAAATATAAAATTATAATATAATTTTTCGAAAGAAAAAGGGAAATAGAAAAATCGAAAGTTAGGTTATGTCACCTTTGTCCCTTCGCATCTTTCAAGTAAGCACAATAATTGTTTTCTTGCTTCCTCCTGTATTAATCCCACATTCCATCTGCCACTTGATAAATGTGCCGATGACATTATTTAACATTTGTAAAATATTTACGATATTTACAAAATTTTCTCTGTAATGTAAATAATCAGCTGATGGGCAAAATAAAATTGACAGTCATTGCTGCCAATGTTGAATAGAAAAAATCACCATTGTCCATGTCAGACTTTGGAAGTTTATCTGTAGAATTTATTTCTATACAAGGTTGGTAGTATTGTGTGCTCGCCTTCAGTTTAATGTCGACCGTTAGAAAGAACAACAACAACAAGTAAAATTGCGTTTTGTCGTTTTAGAAAATAGTATTTTACTTTAATAATAACAACATTGTTTTTTTCAGTTTATTCCAATCGCTTCCCAATATAACAATCTAAAGGACGGAAATATGTGGAAGAAGAAAAGTGGCCCCTGCATATTGCAGTACTATTCAAAATAATGTTCTTTTTTGGATGGTACGGCAATATACTCCCGATCTGTGCAGAAGTGCATTTACCATACAGGGATCTTCGGGAGAGGTCCAAATTTTTTTTTTATTTTATTTTCCTGGAAAGACGCAATGGCATGGCATCCATTGACCAACGTGGGACTCACCGTTCGGTGAGTCATTTTCAATATGTATAATTCTTGAAAACTTATTTCTCTGTTTGAGACAATTCATGAAACCAATTTTCATTTTATCCTATAATTGACACAATACCAACGGGTTGTCAAGAATCAGGGGCACGTAGTTTCTACTCCTGTTACGTTGCAAACCAACTTACGTGTATGCATTATTTTTTCAAATAGAATTATTTTTTATTCCTGTATTTTCCATTTTTGATAATTTTTCTGAAAAAGAAAATTTTGTAATTCTTAATAATGGGAAAATTACTTATTAATTTCCAAATTAAATTAATTACTAAAAAGGTCATTAAAAGCAATTTCAAAATTTGTTGACTTTATTAGTTAAAAATAATATTAACATTTTGAAGTCAACAAGTAGATTTTTAATAAATACATTTTGACGAAATAAAAAATTTTCTTACAATAATTTGGTAAAAAAAAAACGGAATCCCTATAATTAATCGATAAAATTAAATACACTTTACAATCATTTTTTTTTCTGATTTAAAAAATTAATGCCTAAGGATTTATTGTTCGCTTGAGTTTCAAATGGCAAAAGATTAAACCAATATACGCGACTTCCGGTAAATGATCAATCTGAAATCTACATTTCTGGTAGAAGTACCTTATTAGGCAGTTGGGTACTTTCACCTCTAAGTACAGGTTATAAAATTAATCTCTCTCCTCCCTTCCTGAACAGGGTTCTCATTGTAAATGATGAAAAAGTAATTGATATGATAATTCCTACGTACGTGTAACTATGCGTTTACTCTAGGTTTGATTGAAACAACTTATTTTTGTACATACATTGCGCAAGTCAATTATGTCGACTCGCTTGTTCATATTTTCACTAGTTATTTGTGATGTAAGATTTACGTTTCCATTTCTTATGCTGATTATCGTTCTGCGGTACATGAAAATTATGTTAATTTTACACATATTTCAAAATAATGCCCGAATTCGTGAATTTAACAAAAAAGAAAAATTTTAACAGATTTTACATAAAATTACATCAAAAGAAACTGGAATTTTTTTTTGATTTGTTTAAATATTCTTTTTCCTATTTATAATTTTTTTCCCCACAGTTTCGATCACTTTTCTTCATATTTAAATGGACGTTTGTCACTTTTTCTCAGTTGGAAGATTAAATTAGAAAAGGGAGGGATTATTTTCATCCAATCCAGGCTCTCTTGATAAAATCGGCGGCTCTTTCGCCAATCATAATTGCCGGGGCGTTTGTATTGCCAGATGTGACTTGTGGCATGATACTTGTATCAGCTACTCGTACTCCCCGAACCCCTCGGACTCGTAATTGATGATCAACAACTGCCATTGGATCCGAATTTGGTCCCATTTTACAAGAACCTGCTTGATGGTTCTCTGGTGCTGTGTCATGTTTCATTGCGCATTCCCAATAGGCATCGCAACCGAATTTCAAGTGTTCGCAATTTTTTACTGGAGTTCTGTCCAACTCGAAACCGTATCTGTAAGAAGGATTAATTCCAGATCAAAAAAGAGAATATGGTTTATGTGAATTGAAGAGTAATTTTTACATTCTTATAGGTGAACAAAAATAAAAGGTTATTTAAAGATGACCTGGCGCATTTAGGCATAAGCAACAAAATTAATATTCAGAATTAATAAAAAAAGAAATCTTTGCAAATTGGGTGAATTGTAGTCAAAATAATAGAAATTCCCCCCCCCCCCCAAGAATATTAAATTTCTAAGGAAATAACTTGGTTTCATAATTATTGTTACTCACTTTTTAAGAGCTCGTGTCTCTGCTAATTGAATGCTAAACTTAATTCCCTCGATGAGTCCAGCGACGTCGTCCGGATGAGTGAGATATTTTGGATAAATCATTGGTTTCGAGAGGGGATCGTTATTCCTCAAACGGAGATAACCCCTACTTTTTGGATGAAGGAGCGTTGGAATTATGTAAATTGTTCTATTTGCTCCCTTTTTCTCTCCCACCATTCCCGTTTCCGCGCAATCCGCCAAATAACCTCCAAAAATCAATTGTATATCGGGATTATCTTCTCTGGGATCTGAGTATTTTGTATTTATCATAGCAGTCACTTCGGATATTCCTAAAATAAGATGTTTTATTATTATTATGTTTTATTATTCCAAAGATTGTTATAATTTAAAATATTTTAGAATAAATTATCTAATTTTGGGGTCATTGATTGTTTTCTAAGGAATAAAAAAAAATACAGTGAAATTAAAATCTTCCAATGATACACAGCAAATACGAAACACGAATTATAGAATAATACTTCTTTGTCGTGGATTAGAAAGGGCCTTGTACTCCAGTTTATTGCGTTTCAAAGTGAAAAGATAGGATCAATACATGAGAGGCCCCGAAGGGAGTCCCGGAATTAGAGTATAGTTTATAATTCTTGTTCCTGACTGAGGTTCACCCGAACGACCCGGTCAAATCGAAAAACAGTTGCACCATCATTTGATCGGTAACACGAACGACGGAATCATTGTGCAATCGGCTTTCACTATATAGTCGAGCATGAAATTTCTGAATTTAATCGAGATGCAATGGTTCGTCGGGCAGACGATATGATTCTTTTAAACGAAGAGCAAAATTCTGATATGCATATTGCCTTACAGTTATCATAGAGATCGATGTAAAATCAAGCCACTCATTATTACAACTCTTATGTCACATTTCGTCATTGCGATGCAAAAAAAAAACGGATTGTCCGACATGATTCTAAAAGAAGTTGAGTCACTGTTACGTATAGGAAATTTTCTAATTAACCGACGCCACTTTTAGTTATAAATATTTAAGGCCCTTTCTCTCATTACAATCGATCGATTTAATTTCGATGTGGAATAATTCTTTAAATATAGAAAATAAAAGGTTATTTAAAGATGACCTGGCGCATTTAGGCATAAGCAACAAAATTAATATTCAGAATTAATAAAAGAAAGGAAATCTTTGCAAATTAGGTGAATTTTAGTCAAAATAATAGAAATCCTATATTTCGCAAGTGTAAATATTTAAAAAAATATTTCTTTCGTTCCACTTTCCGATTTTATATTTTGCGAAATAGATATATTCCTTAAAGGATAGCAAAGTATTCAGCACGTGTGCGATATACCCAAAGGCAAGGTAAAGATTCTTTCAAGGTCCATTCCATTTATCATTTTTTTTTCAATTTGACACTAATTCCACGAAGACTTTTTGCTTAGTTTTGAAAAATATATTTAGTTCATCTTAATTCGTATCAAGTATTTCTAAATTATTATTGCATTGGAACTACTGGCGGATTTTCGAGTATTAATTGCAGAGTTTTTTTTCCAATTTTAACTCACCTGTTCCGGACATTAGACCATCTCTGAAGAGTAAATATTCCATGGCAGTGGCCCAATTTAAGGGTGTTGTGTCCGTGTCGTTTATCGTATACGTGAGAGTGTACGCTGCATGATTATGAAGATTTCTCCCAACTCCTGGAACATCATGAATCACTGGAACTCCAACAGCTTCCAAATCCTCACGCGGACCAATTCCACTATTTAAAAGTATTTGCGGTGAGTTTACAGCTCCTGAAATAAATTTATTATTATTGATATTTGAATAAACTGAGAGGAATTAAAATTGCGGGGCCAAATAATTTTTGGAAATAATGAATAATCGCCAACCTCCACTAATGACGACTTCATTGCCAACGGACACCCTTTGTAGTTGTCCATTATGGACGAATTCAACACCCACTGCTCGTTTGTTCTCATCGAATATAATTCTCGTCGCGGTTGAATTCAACATAATGTGTAAATTATGACGATTACGAGCCGGTCGAAGAAATGCCCTGGCTGTTGATAGTCGTGAACCATTTCGTGATGTTGTTTGAGCAATTGCGAATCCAGTATGTGAATTACCGTTTAAGTCCACTGTCTCGTAACCTGTGAACAATTTCACAAACGATCCCTGAGTGTTAGCGCTTCAAAAAATTTAATTTTCTCGATTATGAAAAGTCTAATGATGATCAAGATTTTTTTTATACCTAATTCCCTTCCGGCTTGAAGGAGGGCAAAACTCAAAGGTGGATGATATGGGAATTGAGTGATAGTGAGTGGTCCTCCAACTCCATGAAATCCATAATCCATTTCGTTGACTTGTACATTGTCCTCGCTTTTTATAAAGAAAGGAAGGACATCTTGGTACGTCCAACCGGGATTTCCCATTCGATCCCAGTCATCAAAGTCTTTTCGCGAGCCCCGCATGTACATCATTCCGTTCATAACACTTGTCCCTCCCAATACCTATAATAAATTTATCAAATTCGTGTCATTAGTGAAGAAGCAGAAAAAACTAAATTGGAGCAGGAATAGAGCATTAGTGGAAAAAAAGTTACTTAAAACAAATCTGGCGCAATTAAAAATAAAAACTATTACTAGTGATTGTAAATTTTTAATCAAAATAATTCTAATGATTAGAACCATTGTTCTAATCATTAGAATTATTTTGATTAATTATGGCAATTATGATCGTAATAATAATTAGAATCATATTAGTAATAACGAATAAATTGAGAAAGGAGCGTGCTAGGAACAAATTTATCAGAGTGAAATGCAACTATGTAATTCCAAGTTAAATGCAGCGTGACGGATCGTTTAAGGAAACTCTATAATTAAATGCTTTTTGTTGATATTCAATTGCAGAATCAAGATTACTTCCTTTAGTGGCGTGCTAGTTTACATACTTTGTAATTTGCAGATCGCAATCGAGGATCTACAATTTATTCTGTTCTGTACAATTGATATACAACAAAAGAAATAGTTTTTATTCCCGGAGACAAGGCAACAAATTCCAATGCTCTTGATAGGTAGTTATTTAATTTTTCCCCTTAAAATCAAAATAGGGTAGAAAAGATATCGCATCCTAAAAGTACGAGTTAGTATATTTTTTTTTTAAATTGTTATCATAGGGGCTTGAAGTGAAAAATACGTTACTTTTCCTCGTGGCCAGTAGCATTTCCGGTCTTCTTTATTCAAACAAGCTTCATCTTCACTTTCAGTTGTGTATTGCCAGTCGATATCCGATCCCAGGAAATTAAAAAAAAATGACGGTATTTGGGTGCCTGTCGGCTCATCCAAACCTGCTTCAAGCAACAATACGGAATATCGGTTTTCTTCCGATAATCTCGAGGCAACTGTTGCCCCAGCACTTCCACCTCCTATTACCACAAAATCGTACCTGAAATTCATTTGCATTTTACATACTCCTGAAATTCCATTTTAGAAAAACTATATCTGCGGTTTATTTAAAAATAAACTCCTGTTATAATCGAGTAAATAAACTATATATAATTATAAATAAATAGTTACATAAACAGACTAAAATTTTCATTATGTAATAAAAGAGAGAAGGAAACAATTGAAATTATAAACGTCTTCAGGAAAAGTCATCGACTTTCTCATTATCTGATTGCGAAGTCAGGACAAAATTCTCCAATGGATTTCAAATCGAAGATTACAATTAGTCGTGGGGAGGGAGATACGTGACACACTATTAATTACATCTCATTTTGTGTGGCTATGTGTTTATATATCCGAGTGTATATTGTTGAAAATAGAAATTGGGTTAGCGGAACAAGAAGGGATTTTATTCGACGAGTGCACCACCCGTGTTTAGCGAAAGGTGCTGTTCTCAGGGCTTGCCTTTCTGACAGATAAGCGTGAGAGTCAAACGTAAAGTCTTGGGTCGTATATATAAGTGTAAATTGTATAAATGCAACTGAGTTTCCATATATAACATATACTATCGATTGCCACACAAAAGAGAGAAAAGTGAAAGAGGCGGAAAAAAAAGGAATGAGACATAATAAGAGGAAAAAAAAAGAAAAACCTCTTGCAAAATATTATCTCTTATTATATAATTTTCACAAATAAACACAATATTGAAATTCGGAAGCCACCAAATGTCTGATTAAATAATATATTTAGATATATAATGCGGTTTACATAATTACTTTCTCACTGTGCTGTCTTATTTTTTAATCTTCTTCAACTTGACGATGAAATTATTTCTGAATATTCATTTTACACAAAAAATGTATAATTGAAATGATAATTTAAATCTTGAATAGAAGAAAATTCCAATTGGGAATTGTGAATTATTGTTGAGAATATGGTGGAGACAAAGAATAAGGATCAATTTCGTAGGATTAAATTTTCAGATATGACAAAGCTGACCTTGAGTTTACACGATCGCGTGGCAAAGGTCGATTGCAAGGATCTTCGAGGTCACACTGACTGCGTAGGAACACCTCAAGGAGACCCATAAAGAGCATAAAGGAAGGCCCCCCACATGTCGAGGCCAAAGTGGGTCCAGTGGCTGTCGACAGGGGACAGTTGCAGCTCATCTGTAAATAGTAAATCGTTATCATTTTTTTTAAGAGAAAAAAATGCGAAAAATTTTACAGTACAGACTTTTCTTAATTGTATCTTTTAGACATATAGTTTCTCTTATTCTTAATTTATTTTGACCTAAAAAAAACGTTATTTAAAACGAACCTGGCGCAATTAGACATAAGTGAATTAATAGTAAAAGTAAATTTGCAATCAAAATAATTAGTAGTAAACTCCAATTATAAAAATTATTATTTATATTATTATTTATATTATTATTTATATTGTTATTTATATTATAAAAAACGAAATCCTTATAGTTTGAAGCAGATATCACATTCTATTGATTCTCTTGTTCCAATTTAAATCTACTAACAAAACGTGATAAATAAATCGAATTTCAATTGGGGTCGTCGAGGCAAATCCGAGTACTCCTAATTTCAGTTATTCATTTTTATGACACTATCTCAGAAATGATTGCACTCCAAGTATAGTTGAGTAGTGTGTGATTTTTTCTCGTTCCTTTTGTTACGGAATAACAAAGATTGAATGGAATTGTATAAGAGTTGTGGTTCACAAACAACCGGAGGTCGATTGTAAACAAAATCTTGTTTTACTCCAATTTTATTGACATCTATTTCATAAGATTCTTGTAATTCTTTCGATAACATAATCTAAAGAAGATCCTAAATTACAGGATGATGTCCAATCTACTCTTTTCTTGAATTATTATTACAATCTAGTAAAGGCAAAATGAATGGAAAACAAAAAAAGAAGAAACTAATCTCAATAGCGTATCTATTTCCAAATAGCAAATAATAATTCACTCTCGCTGTATACTAATTTTATGAATCATCGAGAGATGAATTGGCGAGAAGGTATTATAATTGAGGTAGAGTGGAAAGAAGAAGAAGAAGAACAACAACTTCGCAATCTTTGACGATGATGTGTATATACTATCCCTCGTAATACCGTTACGTTCACTGACCGAGAACTGTGCTCCCCGAGATGTCGATTACGAAAGTCACGCATTGCATTTTTTTTTCCACGTCGCTCTTTCCTTGTTGCCACTTGTCGAGAGAGTAAAGATCACTATCGCAAACTGGAGTAAGCAATACTAAAGTCGCGCGCGTCCTCGACCGAGAATCATTCCCATATTTACCAATAAGGAAAAAGTCTTGACGTTACTTGTTGAATGGATATACAATTTCCCTAGAAAGACGCCAGTTCGGATTGTATTTTTATTTACTCATTTGTTTATATATATATATAAATCTACAATCGCAATGAATTCTTAAAGATGTATAATTTATATGTTCACATAAATATTTCACCTGAGAAGCGAAATAAAACTAAATGTCGCAAGTTTACGTTAAATTCTTTTTTGATTCGAAAAAATAAAAGACGATCAGAAAATACCGCGGTAATTAATTACATAATTTGGGTATTTTAATTATAAATTTTAGTTTAATGAACTCGATTTAAATCGGCTAATTCAAGTATAATTAGTAACATCAATAAATTACGTAAATAGATTTTATCGAAATGAATTAAATATTTAATAATTTAAGTACATTCGTTAGAATTTTTATGAATTATAATTGAATTTTATTTTACTATATTTGATCGAATTTTTTTTTTATTCAGGTATATTTGTAGATCTGGCTGTACTGTGGAATATAATAGTGATTAGTTATATTTTTATTGATAGCAAAAAGACAAGTGATAAATTTGCGGAAAAGAAGGAAAAATTTAGACCGCCGTCCAATGGGAGCGTTTTAAAGCGCTTTGTAAATAAACCATGAGTGTAAGAAGGACAAAAGTATATCTACATCTCTTTCATACTTATGGTCCAATTACAAAATATGCGCCTTAAAGCACTCCTATTGGCTATCTACTTGAAGGTCATGATCGACAGCCAATGACCTTCCACTCAATGTATTAGCCAATAAAATTAGTTTGCACTGCATTTTTACATTTAGTTTCGAAAGTCTATTATTGCATCAGGCATTTATAATTTTTCCTATTAAAATAAGTAACAAAACCCAGAGAAAGAATAAAAGGGAAAATGCTATAGGCGCAATGGGAAATTGAAAAAAATGACGCCTCTAGAATTTAAGAATCGTGTGTTATATATTCATGTCTTAAAACAAAAGATTGTTATTCCTTGTTCCCTCTAGGAGAAGTAAAAAAAAAGCCATGCACTATGTCATAAAACCGTGGAGAGACTCAGTGATTAAGAAATTTACTATATAATCCTTTTTTTCTATTTTCACGAAACAAAGATCCTTCATCACGAATTTTTCTCAACCATCAGAGAAAGAGAGACGGATTAACTTAAAAATAAACATTTTTCCCATTTCCTTATTGTTAAAAGAAAAAAAAAATAGAGAATATATTTAAATAGTCGAAGAAGCTTATAATTAAAAGAAAGTGAAATATATATATTTTTACCAGATTTTAACATCCAGTGGAGAGAGTGAAAATAAATTTAAAATAATTAAAAATAAATTTTTTCGTAGGCAAAATTTTCTAAAAAGAGAAAAAAAAATTAATTAGGAAAATCTTTTTGTTAAAAATAAAAAAAAATTTTTTTATATTAAATTTAACTGTGGAAATATTTTAATCAAATGTTTCGTAAATATTGAAGTGTAATATTGCCTCTTCAATGATTTCGTCGTCAATTGAGCGAGACTTATATAAACGAAGAAAACTGGTGCACGTTTCTACGATGATAATAATCGAGATCTCGTATTATACACGTTGTGTACCTATATAAAATATTGCCGCGTTCAATGAAACTTTTCACTACAGAAAAAAGAGACTCAAATAACAAGTTTTTATTATTTTTTATTATTTATTATAATTATAATTATTATAATAATTAATTATTATATATTAATATAATAATTAATATATTATTAATTAATATATTAATTATAATAATTTTACAATAATAATATCATTTTACAATGATCAAAATTTTGATTTTTCAGAACCAAGTTTTACAGACTTGGAATTTAATACTATCAAAGTTCATAAAGAACAAATTTTCGGAATTGGTGACATATTTTGGATCAAGAAGTTAAAAGTTTTTTTCATAGTAGATGATGAATAATATTAGTAGTAATCAAATGCAATAACACAATAATTATAATTATAATTATTAAAATTATAATTTTATTATTTTTACAATTGAATATTTAGCTTCCCCCCTGTCATTAAGTTGACAATTAAATTGTATTACAAAACGGAAATAGTTCTTTTTGCTTTTGTCCTTAATTTAGATAAAATGAATATTTACTATAAAATTATTTTGTCTGATGGGCAAACAATAGAAATATAATTAGGTATAATTTTCAATTACATTGAGTTTGAAGGACATTACTTAAAAATAATTCATTAAATAAGTGATGAAAGCGCTACAAATAAGAATTGATCATTAAAAATTTTTTTTAACCAATTTATTGTATTTGTGTTTTTAACATCCATCAGTTGGTAAAATTTGGTTATTAGTTAATATTTGTCAGAATAATATTAAAAAAAAAAAAAAAAATTAATGGAATTTAATTGAAATTTAATGATATATTATTAATTATCTGTAAATGAAGCATATAATGAAAAAAAGAGACTAATTATTGTAATAGAAGAACGAATGCTCTGAGAATATGTCAAGGGAAAGGTGCGTTGCTTCAGTAAAATACCTTAATGCCAAGGTGTCATGTCCAAAACGAAATTACTATTTTTAATCAGATCAAGATATGATAAATCACACAGAGATTAATTTTTTCCCATGCAAATATATTGTTGCACCACTGACCTTTAGCTTTACCTATTCTTTTTTTTTGCCATTATTTTAATTCAGCTCGACATATTTATTTATTTATTAAAATACACCAAATCATCTAATCTAAATAATTATTTGAAATTTTTAATTTACATACTTATGCTTTTTAGTAATAAAATTTAATGAAAATCTAAATGAAAAATTGAATAAACGAAAAGTTATTTATAGTAACAATTAGTTTCTAATGTTTTATGAACTTTTGTGAATAATTATATTTTTTTAATTGCTTCTCATAATAAATTAAAAATTTAAGAAACAAAAACAAATGGATTAATAATTTAATTATGTTTGTTGCAAAATGTCTTTCAGCACTGGAATATAAATGTTTATTCAATTGTTTCACAATTTTGTATTCCATGCAAGATGCTAGAGGTCTCTTTATTAAATTTAATAACACGAATAATTTACAGCACTTGAGAAAATTGGATTTTCTGCAAATTTGCATAATTTTACATTAAAAGTATTTAAAAAGTGCAATCAAATGCAATAACAGAATATCAAAATATCTTACAATTAGCAGAAAGTAATTTTAATAATTAAGAAATGATTTATTTATTTTTTGGTTTATTGGTAAAAAATTTTTATTATAATTATTTTTATAACTTTTTTTTTCTGACAATAATAATAGTTATTATAATGATAAAAGAAAATTGCTTAAATAATTTGAAAATTTTTTGTGAAAATCAAATTTTCGTTAAATTGAAAATAATTTATATTTTGTTAAGAAAAGATAATTGTTGACCGCAAAAATGTTTGTAGCGTTGCCTGAAGATAAAGATAATTTATATTGTGACATTTATTAGCCACTGGGCATGGAAAGTGAGTTTATTTTCTCATTACATTAATTGTCAGAAAGTATGAAAAGTAAAAATGACTTTTTTTTTGCAAGCTTTCCATAAAAAAATTAATAAATAAAGTTTTTGTCAATGTCATAAAGTAAATGGAAAATTGGTTAAAAAAATCCGGTCGTAAATTATGTATTTTTTTTACTGACAACATTTATTGAATACTTTAAAAATTTTTATTATATTTTATGACATTACAATATTTAAAAAATAAAAAAAAATAATTTTTCATATAATAAAATTATAATTAAACTAATAAGAGCGAAAAATATAAATATTTCTGTACAAAGTGATGATTAAATTATAATATTGTTATTTAGTGTATTTTGAATATAAATGTTAATTAAACAAAAATAATTATTAATTTTTTTAAATTAAACTAAAAAAATAAATAATTATTATCATCATATTTAATTGAAATAATGATTAATAATATGAATAATTATTATTTTTGTGAAAAGAATTATTTTTTCAATTGTAATTAACAGTTTTTGTAAAATTTCCACTACCTTTTGTGTGATAATTTTGAAACTTACTTCTAAAAAGTATCCTACGTTAATGATAAGTTCAGTGAGTTGAATGTTTTCCTTTAGAACACTCGCGAAAGAACAACCGATTCGGTTTTAGTTTACGGTCCCACGACCTGCAAGCGACTAGACCGGTACCATTCTCCATCTTACTAGTAATATTCGACAATCACCACCACCTTCGATCCCTTGCCACATTTCTCCACAAGAAATTCTTCTTCTTTTTAAAAAAAAATATTCCAACCCTTAATTAAATTTACCATGGAATGAGATTTGCAGAAAAGTGGAAATTATTTTGAGAAATTTTGATTTTTCAGAACCAAGTTTTACAGACTTGGAATTTAATACTATCAAAGTTCATAAAGAACAAATTTTCGGAATTGGTGACATATTTTGGATCAAGAAGTTAAAAGTTTTTTTCATAGTAGATGATGAATAATATTAGTAATAATCCTCGCCGAGTAATAGATTTCAAACAAATTATTTTTTTTTCAAAATTTTCACTTTGAAAGATTAAAATTTTTTTACATTCTCATCAAATAAGAAAGTATTATTTTTGTTTAATTCAAACTATTTTTCTTCATTTAATAATATCGAAAATATTTTTCTTCTACTATGTAAAGTTCTTAAACATTCCGTTTTGCAAAGTGAATCTTAAAATTAGAAATAATAATTTTTCCGTAGTGACTACATATTTGGAATAAAGTCAGACGACAGAATCGTGAGACTCGTCAAAGAGGAATGACCGGGTTGATGACTTGTCCTTAAGATTTTTTTTCTCTTCCTTGAGTAATATACATAGGTATTAGTTGACATCGATTCCCTATTACTTGTTTCGCAAATACTCTTTCGTATTTATAAAAGCAAAGGAGGGGGGAATTAATAGGAGACTATGCATCAGGAATATATATTTGTAACTGTAAAACGAAGTTTTTCTTATTTCACTGTCAACCATGTCCTCTGAAATGAGTATTTTAACAAATAATTCGTATCAACGTGTGAATTTACATTTTATCTAAAAAAAAAAATAGAAAAAATATTTCATTTACAGTAGTAAATATTTTTTAAGTTTGTTAACCTGCTGCAATGAAGAATATTTTTTTTATAAATTAAAAAATTTCCAAATGGTTTTTTGAGATAAATTCAAATCAGTTACTACAGTGAATAAGAATTTTGGATCGAATATAATTCAAAGTTCCTAATTGATTCGAAATATTCCCAGAAAATTTACTTACCAATCAGAAACTCTTAGGGGGTATTGATTCAACTCTGGGCTGTTATTTCAGTGACAGAATCCACTTCCTCAGAATTATTGTTTTACTGTTCAATGCAATCAACCGTAACTGCTTTTGTTATTAAATTTTCTATTTATTTAACTAATTAAAAGTTCCGAATTGACAGTAGGTTTTGTCCCGAAACATTAAAGTTTTCTTCATACTAGATGATGAATAATAATTGTAAAAAAAATGTGATTCTATTGTCACACTTTTCCTCAAAAAAAAAAAAAAAATTTGCTCGTTTGAAAAAGTGAACGGAAGAGACAACAAGGAAAGGTCTTTATTTATGAACAGGTCACTCGTGTAAATATAATTTTGATTGGTTTCAATGATTATATTAAACAGTAATCACGAGACAGTATATATAGATGAAACAGCAATAATTCCGACTTTTTTTTAGCCCTGAGCTAGAAATGCAATTTCTCCTACTCATATTTATGACATATTTCTTATTTTCTTCCGGTTAAAAATTGTTCCATCACGATTCTCGAGTCAATTTAATACTGTCCTAAAATTGTGCATCGTTACATAAAGCATACACAATGCAATGAGCCTCCGAAATAGAAATAATAATAATAAAATTAAATGAAACGTAAATAAAAAAAATTAAATAGCAGAAAAGTAAATAAAATTTGACATCAAATAGAATACAGTGGAATTATTACTTTGTCTCTAGTTCTTAAAAATTCAGAACATAATGTTTATGATAATAAAAACGTAAGTGCTAGTAAAAATAATAAAAATCGGAATTATTTAACACGTAATTAAGATATTAAAATTGCTTATTATTTTTTTATAAAAGAAATTAATTCTTAATTAATTTTTCGAGGCCAATATGAATGTCCCAAGGTTTATAGAATAAAGAAATTGATAATTTTTTTTGTTTCGGATGATTGAGAGTTAACTTTCGATGAACGTAAGAATAATTTCGTAATTTAAATCACTGTCACGGCGAGATTGATAAAAATCTCATGCCTGCCACAAAGCAATAAGTATACGTATTATATTGTTTTACAGTACATACACCTTGGTGTTATATAATATGTATTGCATCTCCTATTGCATGATTCGTTGACAGACTCTCAGGAAGTATTTATGTGTATAATATTTCATATATATTTATTATTTAAATGTTTTAAATATTTATTTATTTAAATTTAAATATTAAGTATAAAATATTAATATTTTTGAAAACATTATTTAAAAAATTTTACTATAATTATATTTTAATTTTATTAATTTTTTAATGTGGGATGTTTATATATAGTATTACTTATACAATAAAAAAAATAATTCATTAAATTCTATTCGTTTTCCATATTTTAGATTCAAGATGTACTTGAAGTCGAGTATAAAATGCTATGGACAATGAAAGTTTAAAAGTAAATATTAAATAAACAATTACATATTAGAATTGTATTCAAGTCCTGACATCTGTTAGTGATCGAATATAATATCTGTAGAAAGTTACCACTCGCGGAAAAGCAGTCGGAAGTAAAGTTTAGTTTTTCAAGAAATAATATTATCAATTTTAAAATATTTATTTATAACATATTGATAAAATATTTATTTTTTAATTAAGTACGTACTTTTTAAACTCCTTAATGAAACTGTTTAAAACTGTACGTTAAACGATAAGTATAGTATGAAATGAACGCCTTATGTTAGGCTACGGACTATACTTATCTGTAGGTATAAAGTTTTTTTCATAGTAGATGATGAATAATAATAGTGATAATGCCTCAAAATCAAATTTTTTTAGTTCCAACATAATTTTTTCATTTATTTAAATTTCTGGATATTGGGTACAAAATTATAAAATAGAACCACACAAAAAATTTTTTAAATGAAGATATTAAATTTTTAAGAAGCTTGATGTTTTCCTAGATCAGTAATTATGATAAAAAAAATTTTTATTTTTATTTAACTGGTATTATTATTTGATAATAGTATTAAATCGTGATATTTAAAGTTCATCTATCGTTTTTAATAAAATCCGCAGCTCTTTCACCAATCATAATTGTCGGAGCAATAGTATTTCCTGATGTGACTTCCGGCATAATACTTGCATCCGCAACTCTAACGGCTCTAATTCCTCTAACTCTCAATCGATCATCAACAACTGCCATTGGATCCGAATCAGGACCCATTTTACATGATCCTCCTTGATGATTAACATTACTTTTATAATTTCTCGCTACGCATTCCCAATAGAGATCGGTTCCAAATTCTAGGTCTTCACATATTTTGAATGTACTTCTATTTAATTGAAAATCATACCTAAAATGTTCAAAATAGAATTTATGAAAAATACGATATTAACAATTTGTTTCTCTATTATTAAAAAAAAAAAATAAAAATAAGGATGAAAATATTTAGTTTACTTTTTAAGAGATTCTGTTGAGACAAATCGGAGGATAAACTTGATTCCCTCAATTTGTACAGCCACATCATCAGAGTTAGACATATATTGAGGATAGATTAGAGGTTTCGAGAGAGGGTCATTGTTTCTTAATCGCAAGTAGCCTTTACTCTTTGGACGAATAACAACAGGAAGAATTGCAATTTGTCGTCTTGTTTTTGAATTCTGATCGACCAATCCATTTTCAGAACAAGACGCCATATAGCCTCCGAAAAATATCTGTATGTCTGGATGGTCTTCTTCTGGATTTGCGTATTTTGTATTTATAAAACCTGTTGTTTGTAGGATTCCTATGAATAAACATCGTAACAATGAGAAATTATCCAAAAAGGAAAAATTAATTAGAAATTAACTATAGAATTAATTTTTTAATTAATTAATAATTGTTATTACAATTTTATTACCGATGCTACTTAGGGGACCTGTTCTATAAAGAAAATATTCCATAACGGAAATCCAATTTAGATTATTTTTGTCCGTCTCATTGATAGAAAATGTCAAAGGAACATGAACCTGGTCGTGTAAATTTCTACCAACTCCTGGAAGATGATGAATCACTGGAACACCAACTGCTTCTAATTCTTCCCTGGGTCCGATTCCACTATTCAGTAGTATTTGCGGAGAATTCACTATCCCTTTAGTGAAAAATAAAATACTAATTAGTTGGGTATTTGAAAATTCAAAATTAGCAAAATATATTTACTTATGCACTATTTTTGAAAGTGAAGATTCAGTCTTGTTACCTCCACTAATGATGACTTCTTTGTTAACCCCGACTTTGGTGAATTCTCCATTTTTGTAAAATTCAACACCTATAGCTGTTTTATTGTTATTGAAAATAATCCTCGTGGCAGTGGTATTTAGCATAATGTGTAAATTTGTACGATTTCTCGCTGGTCTCAGGAATGCGCGAGCTGTTGAATATCGACTACCTTTTCTGCTAGTGCTCTGACCTATTGCAAATCCAGTACGATTTCTTCCATTTAAATCCAGATTGTCATAACCTGTAATGATTGTGTTAATAAATAATTATCTAGAGATCATCTGTTAAGGGAAAAAAGATATTATTATTAGTAGAAAATACTCAGATATAGTATTTCCATTAAATTAATGGAAGTCTAATTAGACATGTGTGAAATAGTTGACCTAATTCTTTTGCAGCCTTTAATATGTCGTTAGAAATTGGAGGATGGTAATTAAACTGTGTCACTGGAAGTGGACCACCTTGACCATGGTATTCGGAATCGACTTTATCCATTTGTAAATTATTTTCACTTTTCTTGAAATACGGAAGAACGTCTTTGAAGGACCAACCTCTATTGCCCATTGTCTCCCAATCGTCAAAGTCTTTAGGCGCTCCTCTAATGTACACCATTGCATTTATTGAACTTGTACCTCCAAGGACCTGAACAGAAATATAATTTTTATTATTTAACAATCGAGTCTCTATGACATTCCCATATTAATTATAATTAAATATTGAATTAATTATTAATTACAATTAAATATTGAATTAATTATTAATTATAATTAAATATTTGATTAATTATTAATTATACAATAATTTTAAATACTTAACTTTCCTCTTGGCCAATAACATTGTGCTGCATTTTCATTTGAACAGTCATCACCTTCACTTTGAAAAGTGTATCGCCAGTCTAAATTGGTATTTATTGGATTAACATAAAATGATGGCACTTGAAGCCATCCAGGTTCATCTAATCCTGTTTCTAAAAGTAAAATTGAATTACTTTCTTCAGACAATCTTGATGCAACCACTGAACCAGCACTTCCTCCTCCAATCACAATATAGTCATAACTGTAAATAAATTTTTTATTACATGCGTTGTTTTCTTGTAGAGATATTAAAAATTGCACCTTGACTTGTGTTCATGTGATAGAACACGATGGCATGGATCCTCTAGATCACATTGTTTTCGAATAAACATCTCCAAAATTCCCATAAACAATAAAAAAGATGGACCACCGCATGTTGATGAAAGTGAAACTTCACTAGTCAGGGGCGATGGACAATTTTCGCAGTTTATCTGCATATCTTTGAAAGACAATCATTATAACATACGGAAATTAATTAAATTTTTTTTTCACTCTGTAGTATTTAATTTTAAAATACAAATACAGTGAGTTATAACGAGTCATTCATCAGCTGATCGTGTTTGACTTCGCCATTTTAAAGTATGCGCGCGTCAGTGCTATTCAATTTTTCTTGTATTCCTTCTTACTCTGGGAGGAATTTATAGAGTATACGTCCCTGAAATTAGAAACGACTCGCAAATTTTATGAACCTCGGCAAAAATTTTTAACAACTGAACGACTAGTGAGAACTCCCTGTAATGTTAAAATTATACAAGCGAATCTGATCTGATTATTAACATATGTGACGCTCCGCGACAAAAGGTACCTTAGCTCCAAAAAATTTTAGGTTATGTTTTTGAATTTTGGAGTGAAAATACACAAAGAGGATCAACATTTAATAAAAATTATTGACGTTAAAATATTTATTACATCCAAACTATGCAATTAAAACTATTTTTGATTTTACCTAATTAAAAAGGAACTATTTATTAAGGTAAATCACTTAACATAACCTAAAATTTTCAGGAGCTAAGGTACCTTTTGTCGCGGAGCGTCACATATGACAAATAATTATATTGTTAATAATTCGGGCTCCAATCTTGTGGAAGCAGGGCTAAAGGCAATCTTGATTTATCATAATTTAAGAAAGAAAAGGAAAATTTGTTTCCTGTAACAAAATATATTTCGTGTATAGTTTTTTTCTCGCTTTTTTCTTGTGAATTTGACCTAAAACTTATGGGTTTTATATTTGAAGGCCACGCGCGCAAAGATTAAAGGCATTTTTTTTTTTATTTAGAGAAATTTTTTTTATGCAAGAGGCGCCTCGATCATCTAACGAGACAGTGTTGAGATACGAAGATGGATTCTCGTTTGGGTGGACAAGGATGTTGACACGTGACGTACTAAAGCCACTTCAAGCTGACATTTTCTGCTATTTTTAATATTCAACACGGAAAAACATTACAAATTTAACTCACTTTGATGTGAGAATTAAAATGTAGACAAATTTTCACTTTTGCTTATTCACAAATTTTACAACGTATTTTAGGTATATAGTAACCAAATAAAGAATATATCTATTCTGTGGCGCATGATTTATAAAATAGACACACAAAAAAATGACAATTCTGTATAAGGATTATACTTTTGGAAAATTAAAATAATAATGGCAACTTTGTTACTTTTGCGGTCGTTTGGAAATTTTTGATAATATTGTCGAGGCTGACGATTGGCCACATATTGGATCAACTCTTATCGCCAATATAGGCCCAAGACTGCAAATTTAGTCCAATGCCAAGTCTCGAATTTAGCACAAGAATTATTTTTAACACTTCTTTCGCATTCTTGTTTCATTAAATTTGAATTTCGCGCCAAAATTATCAGAAGAAGATGTAATTCCGTAACAGCCCGGCAGATGGCAAGGAGATTTGTTGCTCATAATTGAGACAGAGCGAACAGGGTATAAATATCAGTGACTCGTCGGAAATATAATACGTTCAGTATTAGTTAATATAATTATATAAAAAATGTATAGTTATATTAATAATAATTATTATTATTACTATTAATACTATTAATACTATACTATAATTACTATTAATACTATTAAAAATAGTAATAATTATTATATA